>FIZR01027682.1:22988-68461 GCA_900060175.1 Ferrisia virgata | reverse complement strand
TTCATTATAACTACTCATTTCACCACTAGGTAGTGTTGTTGTTGCTAAGTATCGAAAGTATCGATACCTCGAAAAAATGTATCGAATACCATCGATACCAAAAAGTATCGATACCTTTAACATCACTAGAGCCTGTCACAATTCAGTTTCAGTACCATCGCACCAGGTACTTTGGGTTTTTCTTCTAAAATTTGGTTCTTTTGTTGCCGTTTTCGTTCTGTTCTTTCATCCCTGCCACCCGACGACACATCAAACTCATTTTAGTGAAAAATTTACTCGGGCATCTTTGGAAACGAGATCTTCAATTATACTCGGTTTTTCGCGTACATTTGTACACCTACGTTTTCAGCGAAAAATTCCAACCTCCGGCTACACGTAGATTTACATCTTGTTCACAGTTTCATTTCAATAGGAGCACTTCTATTCAGCGGCCAAGAAACGTTGGACTTCTTAGACGGTTCCTATTTTTGTTTCATATCGTTAAGTACGATCGGATTCGGTGATATAGTTCCTACAACCATCAGAGGCGGTAATTTCGCGCCGAATTTCATCATATGTTCGGTATACCTGATGTTGGGCATGGCTCTGATAGCCATGTGTTTCAACCTCATGCAACAAGACGTCGTCCAGAAAATCCACACCTGTACCGATATCGTACGCAGAATAGCCAGATGCCGAAGATAATCGTTATAAATTGCTGTCACCAGGATTCTAGTCAAATCTCCTCGTGTCAGATACAAAGGTACAATTTTTTTCTTTTCCGCCACCGTTATTATAGTAGTAGATATACACTACTCACAATTTATCACGCTTATCTAACGAATAAAGTACAATGAGAGAAAAAAACTTGTTAATATGCGCCGAACAGCCCTTAGACGATTTGTTTAAAAAAAGGTTAAACCGTCGAGCTAGGCAATTATTCAGCTATATGATGCTCATTAAAATATGCCATACGCGGAAGAAATATCCTCATCGTAGTCGACGGCTTACACTTATTTTCCTTTATCTACGGTATAGTCTACCGTACCTATCTAGGATACCTACCTTTTTTTTTAGTTGCCCAGTTTTCTCACTATTTTCAACTCATTTTACAGGTTTTGAAAGAATCAACGATCGAATCAAACCATCATCGACGTTGCTGTTTCGATGACAAATGCTGTACCAATCGTGTTTGATTTTTTCGAACGTGTATCTGTACTCGCAGCTACCTGTATTTTAGACGAGAATGTAATTTTTATCTTTTTGTACATAGTATTTTTTTTTTTCTACTTTTATAATTAAACTCGAGAATTGGAAAGTTTATCGCTGCAAACAAACATATACAAAGATATAAAGAGTAACAAACGATCAGCAGTTTTTTTTTCTTCTTCTCCTCTGCTCCTTTCTACTGTAGATGCTTTCTCCAACTAAGACGTTTTTGTTAATTGTCCACAGCACGCGAAACTTTTCCCACAGACGCGATGACACTTTTCAACACTTTGTAAAGAGAGTTGTAGATTACGCTCCCCGCGTACCATTACCTCGCCATATCTCTCTAAATACGCTCGTGTAATATCGATACGTTTTGCGCAATTATATTGTTTAATAGAAATAGAAAAGTCATTCGTACGTCACATATCGCGATAATGTTTCACTTAAAAAGCTCCCTTCGCACGGTATTCGCTCCTCCGTTAGTGTTAGGTTTCTCTAGCTACATATATAACATTGACTATAGTTTTAATCTTCACTAATGACGCAAAACGTTAGAGAACGTAATATACACGAGAAAACGTATACGTACATTTTACCCTGTTCGAATGCATCGTCTGGTTAATCCTTTCGACATCTTATCTAACTGCGGTAAGTATTTTAGTCACACGTACGACGAACAGAATAAGCGAGAATGCGACCAAGAATCGAATCGAAGCGACTTCGACGTCGGCGTCGTATAACTCGGCTTAAGAGCTACATACACTCGTCGAATCTGCGGCTATTTTAATTTACGCAATCGTTTTATTTCCACTAACGACGATTCGACAAATTTACGATGAACAGAAGGGATAGAGACAGATATGAGAAGGGATTTATTCGAATTTGCTGTATTATACGTACATTTCAAATAACATGTTGTAACCTAAGGAGGCAGTTTCTCGTGAAATATTGCGGTTTGAACGACAGACGTATACGTAACGTACATCATACAAATAGGTGCGAGGAGTAAGGTGTACATATTGATGTTTCCTTTTGTAATGATTTTGATGTTGATGTTGATGTTGATGTGACGCTAGTACGACTTTTCTCTGCAGCAGTCTGCCGGATGGTGTGGTGTGGTTCGGTGCGATGTGTCTTTCTGTATACGATGGTATTGATTGACTATGGCAGAGTATACGGTACCTACTACCTACATTATTTCCCTACATTACTATCTCTCTCGCCACATATGTAAGCTTGCACGTCAGCTAAGCTTTTCCTTATTAAGTTTAATTACCGCGAACATGCCGACCGAATGGTATACGTACGATGCGAATGCAATTTATCATCCTATACGTAGCTATAGCTACGAAGCAGGCTAGAAATGTAAACCTCGACGAAACCTCTCAATATTATCCGGCTATGACGACGACGACGACGACAACATATATCTATCCAAACGTATAGCTAGGTGTAGGTTCCTAGGCAGGTACCTAAAACCCTATCGCGTAGTACACAGATAGTTGATAGGTACGGGTAGGTAGCTGGCAACAAAGCGTGTTGACCAGAAATTACCACGATATGGTTTACTTTTCCTCGCCATTCGTCACCGACCCTTTTCTCACATTTTACATGTATAATACATACCTACGTATATAGGTAGGTATATATATCTATATATAGTACCAATTTCCATTTGTCTGTTATTCTGTATGTACCATAGTAAATCTATCAATGACCTAATTTACATTTAAGAAATATTCTCCGAGTAGATATTTATACGTAACTACGATTCGAGTCCATTTTAGCATATTAACGTTGAATTAAATACGAAGGTTTGGCTAAATAATTCATTTTGTTCTAACGTTAGCTTTCCTCCGACAGTATAGCGTAAGTGTTAAGTATACTCATTTACTTTCTACGTTTCGAAAATAAGTTCGAATTTGAACGAAATTAATTTTCATGCAATTTCTCATCGTATAATATATTTTAAAAAGACAAGGTTTACCGCAGATTTCACCATTATAACCATACACGGGAAATATTTTGAAAAATTATTGTAATTTTTGGGTAATTTTCAATTACATAATTCTGCTGGTAATAGGGGTTTCCTCATACGTTACAATATTTTGCTCAGCTCCATGCCAGCGAAATATAATAAGAATGAGGTATGGAATCCAAGTGTAAGAAGCCGGTACGATTGAGGGCGACTTTGGATGAAAATTAAGCGTATCGGGCTCGCTAATCTATTTTTTCTATTCAATTTATTCCTTTACTTTTACCTGTCGCGTCTCTGCATTGATAGTTTATGCACGACCAGCTTGGAAATGCAGAATCAAAAAAGGAAGGGAGATAGAAATAAATCATGGTCATTTTGAAATTCTGGGTGAAATTTTAATACATTTTGATAGGTCACACGACTAAGTTATAAAAAAGTCTTTTTGGAGTGAGGCTTAACCTGGGTGGAAGAGGCGGGGAAGGAGGAATCGAAGGAAATTATTATCATTTTCGAATTCAGCGCGAAATTTCAACTTATTTTGATAGGTTACACGACCACATTGAAGAGAAATTCGTTTGGAGTGGGGCTGAAATGAAGCGAACAGAGGGGGGAGAAAGTGGAAGAAAATCATTGTGATGTTTGAAATTCAAGGCGAAAAGGCACAGCCGAATGAGATAGATGACTCCGTAAATGCGTACAAGATGCAGAAAATCGATCAAAAAATGTTGAAAATTATTGAAAAATTGCCAAAAGTTCAACAAAAATGGGGGGAAAATGGCCAAAATTAATCAAAAACTACAAAAAAATGTTGAAAATCGGGTAAAAATCTGAAACAGATGCGTAAAAAGAGTAGAAAATCGATTAAAAGTCAGGAGATAATGTTGAAAAATAAGAGAAAATCGACCAAAAATTGTTAAAAATCAGTGAAAATTGCTTAAAAATTATGCAAAAAATGGCTAAAAAAAAATGTAAAAAATCGATAAAAAATCCAGAAAAATTGTTGAAAAATTAATGAAAATTAGCCTGAAGTATGAAAAAAAAAACTTGAAAGTCATCAAAAGTCAAGTAAAAATTTCATAAAAATGGGATAAAAAGTATAAAAGATTCATCGTGAAAAATGAGTGGAAATTGACAATAAATGATGAATAAAAATCGTTGAAAAACCTCAATAATTAAGTAAAAATTTATTTAATGTGGTAAAAAGTGCAAAAAATTTATCAGATCCACTAAACTGTAAAAAATATCAAAAATCATCAAAAAACAAGTAAAAAATTGATAAAAATGAGTAAAAAGTGTAAAAAATCAATCAAATATCACGAAAAAATGTTGAAAAATGAATGAAAATTTAACATAAATCTTGAAAAAATTGTTAAAAAGTATCAAAAAATTTACTAAAAAATTTGATAAAAACGTAGACAAGATCAGAAAATTGATTTAAAATCATGAAAAAAAGTTGAAATTGGATGAAAATTGAACTAAATTATGAAAAACATTGTTGAAAATCATCGAAAGTCAAGTAAAAATTTGATAAAAATGGGTAAAAAGTGCTAGAAACCGATCAAAAATCGCAAGAAAATGTCAAAAAATGGGTGAAAATTTACCTAAATAATGAAAAAAAATCGTTGAAAATCATCAAAAATTTAGTAAAAATTTGTTGAAAATGAGATAGAAAGAGCAAAAAATTGATTGGAAATTGCCGTAAATCTTTTAAAAAAATAAAATTTCAGTAAAAACGCGTCAAAACGTAGACAATTGGGTACAGAATAAACAACACAAGAAATGTGAAAAAAATCGTTAAAGGTCATCGAAAATTGATCAATAATTACAAAAAGGTTTTCGAAAATCAGGTGAAAATTTACTCAAAATATGACAAATATCGTTGAAAATCATCAATAAATGCGTAAAATTGACAGCAACGAAAAATTCACTTCGGATTTATCCTTAGGCAGGCTCACTGTAGGGCAGAGGAAAAATGGAAAAAAGTCACTGTCATTATTGAATTCAGTGCGAAATTTTAATACATTTTACAAATAGGTCACACAATCAACTGTGAAGCAAAAATGACCAAGTTAAGGAAAATTTCAAAATTCAATGACGTCAAATTTTTCTGGTTGAATTTGATTAATTCCAGACTGTGGACGTTTTAAAGACATTTACAGCCAAATAAGTCCAAAAGAATTGTCCCCGAGTAACCGAGCCATAATACGGGAAAAAATGGCAAAAATGTGTGAGGGGGTGCAATGGGGTTGAAAAATCCAGACCCCTAAAAAGCACATCTAGGGTCCTACTAAATGTACATACCTAATTTTAGCTTCCTAGCTCAATATTTGAAGGCGAGTTATGCGAGGAACGAACTCAAAAAACTCAAAAAATGAGAAAATCCGACCAAAAAACCATATTTCTGGGGCTGTGAGGGTGAATAATAGAGCTGAAAAGTCGGAATCACCCAAAAAGCATATCTACGGCCCCTACCGAATGTACATACCAAATTTCAACTTCGTAACTCATTTTTGTGAAGAGATAAGGGAGGAACAATTCTTTTTCAAGATCAAAAAGGGGGAAAACTCTCATATCTCTCCTTCTCCTCCTAATTCACTCAGGAGGTTGATTTTTGAATATGGTATACAACGTTTGATTTTCCATCAATTGGCTTAAAAAAGGTCAATTTTTGCTTTTTTGACCCCTTAGCACCCCTCCCTCAAATTGGGACATTACTGAATTTTGACCTAATTTCTTTGGTCCGCATCGAGCAGAGTAAATTATTTTAATTTTCCAGAGGGGGAGAGGAGGAGGAATAAAAAATAAAAAATTGTCTTAATGGTCTTCTAGGACCCCAAAATGGATTTTGTTGGCATCCTCCCCCACCTCCGTTGGTAGATGGACCGCCATAGTCTGGTTTTCATTGACAATATGCCATAGAAAATCAGGCTAAAATGCATCACCATTTCATACCTTGGTGGAATTCTCTTTCTCGAATCTAAGCTGAAAGTTAAGCTTCTTTCAGTCTCTCCTCTCACCCTCTTCTTAACACAATATGAAAATTTTGGCAATTTTGAGATATGCACGACTAGTACACACATTTTACCGAACAATTTTTTGTGGCCCCCTCCTGCCAGGTTGAACAACATTCTTTAGCACTTGCTCTGCACTGTACAAGCAGACTAATTCAAGAGTGACTTTTCAATTTAAATTTAAAAATAATATTTACAAAAAAATGGTAAAATAAAAATAACCTAGTTGATTCTATACAATATAGAATTTTATAAAATACCATTTCAGAGTTCAATGCACTTTTTACGTCATCGTGTACTTAACCAAGTTGGTGTATTTTTTTTAAACTATTATTTGATTTGTAAGTGAGAAAATGTTTCGTTCTTAGTTCTTGTACTTTTTTTTTTCCTCGTCACCGAAAGCTCGTCTATAAAGAGAAATTTAAAGCCAGAATGAAATACTTAGGTGTAAAAATGAAAGTGGAATTAGGAAGAGCGCTGTTGGCACACGATGTTTTTCTTTGCAATTGAATAAAAGACGAGATTGCGCGATAGTCCGCGTTTCGAATTCGAGTTAATGAAAAAATTTAATTTCGACGAAAATTTCTGCGCTGTTTGCGGGCGCTCGCATCGAATAAACCAATGGCAACTTTCGGGAATGGAGATTAAAAACGCTCAAAAACAAAACCAAGGTGCTTACCACGTATCGTGAATAGAAAACAAATTGAAAATCCGTGTACCGACTGGATAAATTCTTCGTCGTCTCTCTCGTAAAATTTATCGTCGCTGCGTTTCAAAACCGAAGGTACTTTCACGTCGGGTCTTTCATGCCGGACCGGTAAAAATATTTAAGAAGTGGATATCAAAGGTTCCTTCTGCCTACCCTTGTACCCACGCATATATTTCCAACATCTGACTCATGATTTATCCTCAGGCGTAAATTTCCTACAATAATGTTTAGATTGCGATCGTACCTATACAGTCGTATAATAGGGCTTTGTTTCAACCATAACGATTGTTTTTGGTAAATTTTCGAAGTTATTTTACCAACAGTAAGGTGTATAGGCAGTTTTAGGGGTAACATTTTGGAATTTGAATTATATACACCTAAGGTATGCATTTCAGTGAAACCAATTAACGATTTCGCATACAATAATGTTTCTCCACCTTTCGAACGAACCTATTAGTCGAATTTTAACGAATAGTTTGTAATTATATGCAGTTTGCCACGCAGTGAATAATCGAGCCTTTGTGATATACACGTCGGCGTCGGCGTCGCGTCGAGTCGAGAAAATACGAGGATAATTTTTAATTGGTTGATGAAAATTAATTCGGTGAAGAATAGGTACGTAACGTTAAAATGTACTACGGAGATTAAATGAAGGCTCTCGAATAAAAGGTACACATTATTAAGACTGGAGAACGACACAGAAAGGTAAATGTATGTATATAAAAGGTAAGCGTTAAATTTAAGAAATTGAAGTATTCGATGTTTGCGAAGCTTATAATACTATATAGTAAATCCTTTTTCACCGGTTAAACAAACTTTTCGTTCTCATTGTTATTAAAAGGTTTAAAGAAGAAAGTTTTGAACATTGTTTCAATGGGATTGCAATCGAACCGGCAGCTTTCACCGGTGGGGTGAGCTTTTTATGTTTCGCACGAGTGTAAGTTAACAGATAAGCTTTGAATATTTACTTTCAGCATGTTACCATTAAGATTAAAAACTTGAAAACGTTGTAATTTGGCTTTAAATTCATCCCCTTGTGTACACGAACGAAGGTATTTTGGATAAATTTTGTACCCAGGAAGTTTTTTTTTTTTTCATTATGTCTTCTGGCTATATTCGGAGTACCTATTGTTTAGAAAATTCCAAACCTAGGTTTGAGGTCGCTGTGGTGAGAATTCAGCGGCGTGCGATATATATGAATGAATGAACGAATGAATGGCTTGTCGAGTTTGTGAATGACTTTTAGAGACACGAAGAGAAGGGTGGTTTTAAAACACAATTGTCGTGTAAGTATTCGCTAATGCGACGGTTTTCGAATGTCGATAATTTTTGGCATGATTTTTTCTATCGTATTGTCAAAGAAAATGAGGCTATTACAAACTAGCGTATTTCAACTTCAGGTTTGGGATTGAAGAGAGGGGGAGTTGGAATTAAGTCACATAAACGTGGTGAAAATTTGGAGTCTTCAACTTGATCCTTACCCATCAAAAAAAAAAAAAAAACTTTTCCTTTTTCGATTTTTTTGGTTAATAATTATGTCATAGTAGACCAAATAAGACCAATGAAAAAGTTTTCATAATTTTTTTTTGCTTTTCAGGAATACCAAAATTCTGTTTAAGAATAAAAAAAATCATTCATCAGAATTTTTTCACGTTGGTGAAGTAAAAAAAAACGAAATCTTATCATTTTTGATGACATAACTAATGAAATATTTTTTTTTTGAATCTTTTCCCATTTCTAAACATGATTTTGATATCACTGAAAAGCACAAAAAAAATTGCGAAAACTATTTTTCTAGTGTCGTGAAGTCCGCTATGACACGTTAATGCCAAAAAAAGAAACGAGACGTTTTTTTAGCCTGGTTTTCGTAGAATATTATGATTATGTGAATTGAAAATCTCATCACAGCTAAGGATAGTGGGGGCGGGGGGGGGGTAATGAAGCTAAAAGATCAACACCACTAAAAGGCACATCCAGGGCCTACGCTAAATCTACATACCAAATTTCAACTTTCTATGCAAATTGAGGAGGAGAAGGGGGGGGGAGATGTGCGAGGCACACAAACTCAAAATATAAGAAAAACCAACAAAAAACAACCTTTTCGGGGGTGTGTGGATGAGTGCAATGAGGCTGAAAAGTCGAAACGCCAAAAAGGCACACCTAAGACCATTATTAAATATACATACCAAAATTTCACTTTTTTGGGTGTCGTATCGCCCCGCTAAGGGGCATCGTGACCATCCGAAAGCTCCTGCCCATGGCTTTCCAATTACAGTCAATCTATTCTACCGGAGAATATCCTCTTCCTCTTGTTCCTTCCACCTTCCTTGGATGAAGAGGGATTTCATGGCCTTCGCGCTCAATTTGCAGGGGAGTTACGTAAGGAACAAATCTAAAACACAAGGAAATCCGCCCAAAAAAGACAGTTCTGAGCTTGGGGGGGGGGGGTCTGAAAAATCCAAACTCCTAAAATATACATTTACCAAGTGTACATATCAAATTTCAACTTCCCAGCTCAATTTTGAGGGGAAATAGGGGAGGAAGAGCCTTTTTTCAAGGTCGGAGAAGGGAGGAAACCCTCATATCTCCCCTCCTAATTGACCCAGTAAACGGATTTTTGGATATATTATGCAACATTTGACTATCCAGGCTTAAAAAGGAACGATCTCGTCACTTCGGCCCCTCAACACCCTCTTCCCCAAATTTGGACACAACTGAATTTTGACTAGTTCATTTTCTACTACAAAATAGTAAATCCGCCGTCGATTGATACTTATTTCCAAAATTTGATCGATTGATTTTTACTTTTGGGGGGAAAATAAATATCTAACATGCTCAAAAATGGTCGTAATGGTCTTCTCAAACCCCAAAACAGATTTCGTTGATATCCCACCCTCATCAGCTGAGGGTCAATAGACCGTAAAAGTCTGGTTTTCATTGATAATATGACATAGAAAATGAGGTTAAAAAATTGAAAAAAAAAAACATTTTTTTCAATTTTTCAAGTAAATTTTGATATTTTAAACAAACAGGTGGGGGAGGGGGTAGCGGTAAAAGTCAAGTTGGAAACATAAACATTTTTACCCTGTTCATTTGACGACATTTCAAAATTTTTTTCTCAATACCTCCCTCCAACTTTCGAAAAAACCTAAAATTGAAACGTCCTATCGCAGACTATCGACTTCAGGCGAACAAGAAAAAAACTCTTTTGGAGCAGGATCCTTGAGACCATTTTTGTGCATATAACATATTTTTTTTTTGTGAAAACATTTATTAGGCTCTCCCATAGTCCATACGGACCAAAATCAGTTAAATTCGATCAATAGGCGTTTATATTGGCGGCTGATTATCTTGGGTTAAGATTCAGTCATATCTAAAATAGGGGAAGGGGATGCTGAGAAACTAGAATTACAAAAATTATTCCTTTTTAAATCAATCGATAGATGATCAAAAGCTGTATGATGCGTGTAACAATAAATCTTGTTCGTTATTACGACGGAGAGGGAAAGAAGAGAAGATATGTGGCGGTTTTCCTAGTTTTTGACCTTGAAATTGAAAAAAGGCTGTTTTAGGGATACCTCTCTACCAAATTGAACCAGGGAGTTGAAATTTCGTACGCAGATTTACTAGAAGCCCTAGATGTACTTTTTGGAGGGTTCGACTTTCGACTACACCATCTTGAAGAGCATAAAAAACCCTACCAAAAACATCTAACAATATTCTGCATAAGATGAAAATTGCAGCAGATATGAAAGTTTAAAAATCAAAAAAATTTATCAAAAATTTAGACTGCTAAGATAATCAGTAGGGTATATAAAATAAAAATTATACCTCGGATTTTGACCATATTAACATTATTTACTAAGGATGTTTAATTGGAGTGGGAAATGAATCATATAAAATATGAGCCTCTTATTTCCGGCAGTGGGAGGGGGGTTAAGAGATCCTCAAAATAGTTAATTTTATTTTAAAAAAACTATCGAGCTTTATATGGTGCCTTTCCCACAACGAAGTAAGTATCCTTCGTAAATATAGTTAAAATCTGAGGTATAATTTTTTTTCGATCCGCTCGAATGATTATCTGAGCGGCTCAAATATTTTGGTAAATTATGCCGATTTTTGACCTTTCATAAGCCTCAATAGTTTTTATCTTATGTAGAACATTTTTCGGTGCTTTGTGTAGAGTTTTTCATGCTCTATATGACGATATATTCATTTATTGAAAAAACTTGTAAATTAAAAGACATAAGAGGCTTACAATATTGATCAGTATACGTGCTTTATGACCAAATTTTCAAGACCGAGTTGATACAGGTTAACGACCCTTTATTTGGCTGAAATACAGCTCAATGCTGTTTTTGGAGTAGAATGAGAACTAAAACTAAAAATCCTTTATTTTTTGTCATAAAATTTCGAAAGATACATTAACGATGCTTTAAAAATTATATCTTTCTAAAATTTCACCTCGCTTCGTTCGGGCATATTTTTATTTCCTATTTCGTTCATTTTTACAAGTTGGTACACGAAAAAAATACTTTTTCATACACTAAATATTTTATTAAAAAAAAAATTTGTACCGCTGTTCCAAATTAAGCTGACATGTTGAAATTTAATGCAAGGGTCCTGGATGTGGTTTTTGCGGTTTCAGACATTTCAGAGCAAACGAAATTGAATTAAAAAAATAAAAATAAATTCAGCACAGATTTCACAGATAAATAGGTACCATTGCTGGTACGAGTAGAAAATCTCGATAGCCACAAACGATAATTCAATCGATCGTAATCAGAAGTACAATTTCAATGAATGATGACGATTGAAAATTATTTTAATTAATCAAGCATTTGAAATCTTAATTTCACAAACTCTTCAGTATAATGTTTAATTCTACCGGGCTCAATATGAAAATGAAATACGCTTACAAAAGTCAAATAATATTTTTCAAGGAGAACCATTTTTTACTAATATCACTTTTTAGAAAAATGCACCGTTCAAGTTAAATCAAGTACACATCTTCTATCACCAAAATCGGTTTAAAAAGTGAGTAATAAATTTTACAATCGGTATTTTTCACAAACATTGATAAAAATCACTTTCTATTTTTATAAGCTTCTTGTTATAATTAATTCCAGCCTTATCAATATCCTCTCATGGACCCTGGGATAATTCGCCACTACCTCCTTACAATTATAATTTTCATCACACACCATGTTGCATGCAACTCACAATGCAGTATAACATCTGTCGCTTTAAAAACTGCATTCAAACAACGTCCTGCAATCGCAAACACTTCTGATTACTTGACCTTGGTTCGAAATAGTAACATCTTCGTTGACAAAAGTTTACTTCTATCTGCAATCTTCATCGATCCAGAAGAAAAAGTGCTCGCTTTGCTAGCTCCCGAAAAATGGGGTAAAACTGTTAATCTTCGTATGATCGAGCATTTTTGTCGAATTCCAACTGACTCTCGGGGTAATCCAATCGCCCTAAAAGATACCGCGATTTACAGATTGTTCTACCACAACGAAGTAATTTTACCAAACGGTGAAAAAGAACCACTCGAGCAGCCATTATTGTTGGCGATAAATTCACGCAGTACAATGGACACGTATATGGGTAAACATCCGACAATATATATAAGTTTTTCACTTTTGCTAAACAGCAGCAGTTACGATAGTGTGATGACCAACTTGGCCAACGTAATAGGGCACGCATTTAGGCAACATTATTACATGAAAGAGGTGCTACGAAAATCATTGCAGAATGAATCACTTTCATATATGGAAAAAGTTGAGATCAATTCGACGTTGGAAGAATTTACAAATGTAGAGGAGTTCAAAGCTGAGACATCGGATTTAATTAAAGGCATCCGATTTCTCAGCGAACTTCTTCACACTCATTTTAACTCCAAAGTTATTGTACTTTTAGACGATTACGATGTCTTGCTGGATATTTGGCTCAATAGCAATATTACTCACGATGAAAAACAAGCCATACATAACGTATTAAATTTACTATTTTTGCATACGTTTAAAATAAATACATTTTTGGAGAAAGGTATTCTTACGGGAAGACATGCGATTGCGAAATTGATCCAGCAACAAGATTCAATCAAAGAGTATAAATCGATTACTTATCAAACTTTTGATTTTTATGGATTTTTACAAAGCGAAATCGACGCCATATTTGATAATGTACAAATAACTCAAGCTGAACGTGATATGGTTAGTGATTGGTACGAAGGGTACAGACACAGACTATACAAAACGAATCGTACAGAGATCTTATCTCGATTCACTCCGATATCTATTGTTAATTTCGTCAATAATCGAGGCTTACATTATCTTCCATATAAATCCGATAAAATGCTCGAGAATTTGATCAAAAACAAGAAGATCAGAAAATCATTGATGGAACTGATTACCGGACAGAATTATACACTTCACCTGAACTATACTAATTTCGATGCAGACAATATAAATCATTTGAACGAAGCTATTCGAGATGAAGTCAAACAACCTAGTGAAACTTTACAAACTCTTTATTCCTATTTATGCTCTTCCGGATACTTGACTTTATTTAATGATGATATTGGTACACTCTCAGTTAGATTATCTAACAATCTGGCTAGGTCAAAGATGGTAAATACGATCGTATCTTTTTACACAGACCTCTTCGACGTTTCTGAATTCTTACTGCAAGAATTAACACAACACTTTGTGAAATTTATGGAATCGAATGATTCTCATAATCCGGAGGTAAAAACATCTATGCAAAAACTCGTTGATAATTTACACTTATTCGATAAAAAGTATATACAGCAAAATGCACAAGCACCAGATGATGCCTCAGAGACCGATCAACTTGTAAGAGTAATACTTCACGCGATAGCTTTAAACATATCCTATCATCATAATTATCGAATTTTAACACCGAGTAAAGACATCACACCCTGGGTGAGTCTTCACAAAGACAAAAAAGCTATCATGTTCGATATTATGATCGATAAATCTATTCAAGAGATAGTTGCCATCATGTGTAGCAGACATCCAGACACATATTTGAATACATCTAACGATATTCACAGATGGATTGGAATTAGAATAGGAACTGATGGGAAGGTAGATATTGTGGGTAAATCTGAACGTGCCTCACTCATACATTGAAACCTAATCTAACTCGTGAGATTATAAACGAGAGGAAGATACGATAGGTTAATAGATTTCTTTTGTTTGGAATGGATTAGAGATAATATCTTCTTTCACTTCCACGAGATAATTTTCTTCGGCCAAAATTTTCGTTAAAAATTAAAGTTCAATTATTTCTTCGATAAACAACTTCGTTAAATATTTATTTCAATTAAGATTACGTTACTGCAACGTTTGTATGTACGAACCGAGGGTTCTCTCTTATTTTTTATTTATTTATTTATTTTTTTCTGTTAAAGCTTCGTTTTATTTTTTATCATTTTTTTTTTCTTCTTCTATCGAGTAAGTATTTATTTTTATGTGAATTTTTCACTCGTATTATATGGAAGTATAATATAAAGTACACGTATTTCGAAGAACTTTTTCCAATACATGTCGTAATTTTATGTGTCGTATATTCGGTTTATATGGCTCGTCAAATGCATCATTTTTTAAAAGTAAATAAAAAATTAAACTTTGAGTAAACACGCTTTCGTATCTATAGAGTATAGAATAACATTTTTTAACGGCTTGGTTGCTACAGATGTATATTTTATAGTATCTGTCTCGAGTAAAAAATAATTTCCAACGTTTTAGACATACAAAATCGAAACGCAATCACTTCACTTTTCTTTTTTTTTTTCCTAAATAATTTATACAAATACACGTGTCCATGTTCAAACGTTGAGAGGAAAAAATTGCAGAGACTTTCACGCAGCAGAAAACATATGAAATCATCATTTCGGCAGAGTTGTAAATGCACATAAAACGAATACTAAAAAGTTGTTTTACGAGGGTTGATTTTTCCACAATATTCTCTCACATCGTATACATGTTCAAGTTTTTAGACTGATTTTCCCATATGATACTGTCAATGGAGAGCAGGCTATTATGGACTATTGGCCTAAAATTCAAGGGTATAGAAAGGCGATGAGTTTAACCTGGGATTTTCTCGGTAGAATTTTTCAAAAAAGGGAGAGGAGCTAAATTTTCTACGAGAATGAATGAAATTTTTTTTCACGAATTCGATAGCAGATTTGAGGTAATTACAGCTCGTATATATATAAATACAGGAAAATTTTTTGGCAGTCAAAGAAGAAGCAGAATTTTTTAAAGAGGGCATCACTTAGTGACGTCTTTGAGTCGGATGTGAGGTGAAAAGTAACTCTGATTCTTCGATTTCCTTCATAAAGCCATAAGGGGATAAGCATACGTGACTTTATTCTGGTGGAATTTTGAAATGATCCTTTGGTGGTACGTGTATAATATTCAGTTTACAGATACATATTTGGACCCTCAACCTCACCGGATTTCAAAAGTTTTTTTTATTTTTGAAAAACACTCAAGATTTTTTTTTTTGAAAACTCTACTGATCGATTTTCATAATTTTTTGTTACGTTGTACATCTATACAACAGGCACGTCGGAAAAAAATCAACACCCCCCCCCCCCCCATATGAATGAGTGTTTAAAATTTTATTAATATTTTTAAATAAGAATACTGCTTTGGTAAAATTTTCAAATCGCGCTTTTTGGATACATACTTGACCTCACCTACAGGTAAATTTTTTTCAAAATTTTAAACACCATGGTCAAAACCTGAAAAAACTGAAATAGGAAGTGAACAGAGCTTGAAACTGTTTTTGTTATCAAAATAATTACAGATTGTGAGAATAGAAAATCATAACCGAGAAACAAACCTGTTGTGGGGCCCCTATTCGACCCCCACAGCTTTCCTTCAAAGTAAAATACTTAAAGAAGTACAACAGAAAATTTAATTTCATATTCTTATGAGGAGACAACAGGGTGGGGCGGAGGGTGATGGTGACCATGGTGGAATATTGATTCATGCGAAAACAATAAAAATGGAGTGGGTGTGCTGATAAGGTCCCTGGCTACCATGGGAGTTTCACTTCTTGGTAATGATTTTAACCAATCTGGAAATATGAGCCTTCGATGATTGACTGAAAAATTGGCGAGTTTTCGAAAATTGCAAGGGCAATCCCCCAAATGATGATGATTCCTACACTACACCACCGAGAGAACCTGACAACATTTTTTTTAGCAAAATCGGAAGACCAAAGTTACTTTTTGGGTCATTTTGACATGAAGTGAACCATTTTTTAGCCTGATTTTCTATGTCATATTATCAATGAAAATCAGGTTATTGCGGTCTATTGACGTGCGGCGGAGGAGGGCGTGATATCAACAAAATCCATTTTGGGGTCCTAGAAGAATATTATGACCATTTTTGGCCATGTCATATTTACTTATTCTTTTCCTCCGAAACTAAAAATCATGCTCAATACCGACCAAAATCGATCAAATTTGGGCGATAGGCTTGGACTGGCGATGGATTTGATATTTCAGAGTGGGGATAGCATTGAGTCAAAATTCAGTTGTGGCCAAATTTGGAGGAGATTGCAACAATTGTTCCTATTTAAGCCAATCGACAGACAATTCAGAGTTGTGTAACATAACAAAAAAATCAGCCTCCTAAGTTAATTAGGAGGGGAGATATGAGGGGAGATATTAAGGTTCTTCCCGTTTTCAAACCTATCTCTCCTTCAAATTGTGCTAAGCAGTTGAAATTTGGTATGTAGATTCAGTAGTGGTCTTATGAGAGTGTCGGCTTTTCAGCCTCATTGGACCCCTTCATAACCCTAAAACAGTAAAAAGTTGTGTTTTTATTGGTTTTAATTATTTCTGAGTTTTTCCCTCGCACCCCCCCCCCCCTTAGGCCAGAAAGTTGAAATTTGGTATGTTGGTTTTAATTTTTTCTGAGTTTTTCCCCCCCCCCCCCCCCCCCCAATTAGGCCAGAAAGTTGAAATTTGGTATGTAGATTTAGCATAGGTCTTGGATGTTCCTATTGATGGTGTCGACTCTTTAGCTCCATTGCACTCCTCCACTCCCTCCTCTTATCACTTATTTGGGTTCAATTCAAATGATCATAATATTTCACGAAAGTCAGGCTGAAAAGCAACGCGTTTTTTTTTTATTTATTTTTTATTCGTTTCATTTCCTGAAAACTAAAATCATTTACTTGGCTTGATACCGAATAAAATTGCTCAAATTCGATATGCGGGCTCAAGTGACATATATGAGTGGGAATAACGTTGGATTGAAATTTGGCCAAGGTCGAATTGTGGGTGAAGGGATGGGGGAGGTGCTGAATGCTTAAAATCACAAAAATTATTTATCTTCAAATCAACTGATACAGAATCAGCAAAAATTAGCCTTCCACGTTGATTAGTGGGGGAGATATACGGGATTTTCTACTTTTCGACTTTGAAAACAGCCAGTTCATCGCACAATTCTCGTCTAAATTAAGCTGAGAGATTTAAATCTGCTCTATATATTCAGCAAGGGTCCTATATGTGCCTTCTGTGAATATCAAAAATTTACTTCAATATCAACTTCTAGTCTTCTACCCTTACTGCCACTAATTATGATACAGTTACAATTACAATTAAGCCTAATTCACATTTAAATCAATGTTTAGCCCAATTTTGAGCATAGGCCTCCTTTAACCGAGCCCATTCGGCCCGATCTTGCGCTACCCTGCTGAACTGTTTATTTCCTCCCAAAAAAGACACTATATCGTCTTCCCTATGATACAGTATTACACAGCAATTGAGTGAAGCAATTCACTAAACTGCAATATTGTACGAAAATCAGCTAGTGAAAGCAACGCATAGCGATGCTTTTTTCCCCCTAACGAGTGGTTACGATTCTATTTTATTGATATTCTTGTTCTCGTTAAAACAATAATTTCATCGGAACGACTATTGACATGCTGCTATTTGAAAATCAGATATGACGAATTTCAAGGATTTTCTAAAATTACTCGGTCGAAATCGCAACGAAATAGGCCTCATAAATTAGTTCTAGTTTCGAATTACTATTTACGATATAATTTCGGTTTTGAAGAGTTGATCCATTTTCTCTCAGCTTGAACTTTATTTAGCGTTATGGTCGGTTTAAATGATGCTTTTCTGAACGTAATATTTTTCAAAACTGGTAACACTGTTTCGGTTCCATTTACAAAGAAAGCTTTTGAAGAGATTTTTTTTTCTATAAAACCCGAATCGAGTAACTGATCCTTGAACTCAAATCATTTCCACACATCACAACGACCACATACGTAAGTCGACGTAATATCATCGACATTTCGATAAACCTCTTGACACTACGCACTCGAAAACTGTAAATAAAACAAACGGCAAGCTATAAAAAAAAAAAAAAAAAGAACTGACCGTACGATGGTAAATCCACCTTTAAGAGAGCGCGAGATTACAAACGTTAAGAAGTAATTCACTCGCTATTCTTAGCCAGGCTTGAAAATAAGTGGGTTTTGAGAAATATTGAATAGAAAAGAGAAGATCGTTTTCGAAAATGTTTTCAAAATATTTAACTTCTCGCGTATTGACCCTTTTATACGATATACTTAGCGTTTAACGTCTACCACAGACTAGAGTGTAGATATCGACGATTTCGATTCAGGAGATTTTTATCACGTTTGGTTGATGATAACATCGAGATTGATATACGTGTTTATTTTAAAACGAATTTTACCTTCGTTAGATGATGATAAAAATAAATTTCGAGTGGTAATTTTTTTGTCAATTTTTTATTCTTCTTTTTTTACAATCTTTCGTGGAGATGAAAAATGATGAGTAAGTATGTCTAGATTATTTTTCAAAATTCGTCTACTTCTAATGTTCCCGTCGTTGTGCAAATGATGTAAGGAGATGTTGTGTCATATGATACAATTCTAACGTGAAATTTTTAGCAGTAAAAATGGTACGCTTCTGGCTACGCTTCAGTCAATCAGAGGTCACTTAATATTTGCCAAACTCATGACAGTGATATTGAAATGTTGCAATTGTAGCACTAGGATGACTTTGAAATGACTTTCCTATGACATGGCTATGACGTTATTGCAACATACTGATAACATGTATTTGACACCATAGTGACATGTTTTAGATGTAATAATGACCCACTTGAACTGAAATATTTCATTTCACACGGTACTGATTTGCTATGTGTTAAAGTATTAATTAATTCATTTTGTTATTTCTATCAACTGACGAATTAAAATTTTTTTTCACCAGTGGTGGGATTTGAACCTGGGATTTCTTGGGTAGACATTGATATAAGAAGACCTAAAACCTTACGGTATCATCTACTTCACTTTTTGGTCCTGAGAATGATGCGACATTTATTTGACGAGGATTGGAATAATGATGGTATACTATTGACGTAATAATGAAATGCTTCTGACTTGATTACGGCACTTATGTGACTTAATAGTGGCATGCTTTTGACAACAGAGTAAAATCAATTTGATACTGTTATAACATGTTCTTGGCTCTGTTTTGGCAGTATATTATTGTCATGATAATGAAATTTGACACATTTTTGACTTGATTATGACACCTATGTGACTTAGTAGTGACATACTTCTGACAACATTGTGTCACCATTTTGACACAATTGTGACATGTTTCTGACATCATTTCAGCATATATCTGACACAGTTGTGATATGTTTTTCATGATTATGATACTTATGTGACTCAGTAGTGATATACTTATGACAACATTGTGACACCATTTTGATACCATTGTGGCATGTTTCTGACATAAATTCGGCACATTTTTGACATAGTTGTGATATGTGTTTGACTTTAATTTGACAGTACACGATTGACATATTAATGCTATCTGACAGGCTTTTGACTTGATTATGGCACTTATAAGCCTTAGCAGTGGCACACTTCTGACAACATTGTGACACCACTTTAACACAATTTTGACATGTCTCTGACATCATTTTTGCACATTTTTAAGTCAGTTGTGACATATTTTTTACCTTAATACGTCAGAATCGTGATACAAACTAGCTCAAAATATTTCAGGATTCGTGTAAAAAATATGCTGCAATTGCATCAGAAATGTGCCAAAGTAATGTCAAAAGCATACCACAAATGTGTCAAAATAGTATCATAATCTTGTCAGAAGCATGCTATAATTGCATCACTATGGTCTCTATGGTGTCATAATGTTGTCACAAGCATGTCACTACCGCGTCACATTGGTGTCATAATCAAGTCAAAAGTACGTCAGATGTCATTATAATTGTAATATTGTGCTGCCAAAATGATCAATAAGAGATACGAAAAAAATGTATGTATAAATAAAATTAAACTTGAATTTAATCGTTCAAATTGATAACTAAAAAAATTAATTATCTAATAATAAAATTAAAATTATTATAATTTCATAAGTAATTAATATGATAAAAATATTATAAAAAATAATATTTTATAATAATCATTGATAAAATTAATAATTTTAAATAAATTAAATTTTTTATTTCATAATCATATATAAAAATAAAAATGAATACAATTAAAATTCTAAATATTAAACTTAAATAATCAAATATAAAATAATAAAAAGCCATAATATTATAAATAAATAAAAACTTAATGCTAAAAAATAAAAAAAAATTATTAATAATAAATTAATTAAAATTAATCATTCCTTAAATGAAAATAATATAAATATTAATAAAAAAATTAATTTTATAATTTTAAAATTTTTATAATAGTATAATCATTAGCAAAAAATGATATTATTTTAAACAAAAATCTAATAATAATTAAACAATGACTTCAAAAACACAGTACAATTATGTCATAAAGGTGCTACGTTGTTAACCATATGCCACTGCCAAGTCACATTTGCACCATAATTAAGTCAGAAGCGTGCCATTATTAAATAGTGTGCCATCATTAAACCAGTACTCTGTTAAATGAAAGTATGTCATTTATGTGTCAGTGAAGTACCAACAAAAATGCCAAACTTATAACATATTTGAGCCATGATAATGTCAACGAATATGTGTCAGAAGTTTTTCAGTAAGTTGCTATTTAATTGTCACTTGAAGCTAAGTAATTCTGACACAGTAATTGCAATGCCTATTGAAATGGGAGGAGCAATCATTATTCTGAATGGTTGAAATTTTTAATGGGAGATGTAATGTGTTCCGACTCGAAAATGACATGTCACGTGACACCAAATTTACGACATTTGCACGAGTGACGGGTTGTATTTATACTTATGCTGACTTTTATTAGGCCATCAAATTCCATTCAGATTCCCATTAACTTGATGTTTTCACAATCACCGCAATTTTTCCAACATTGGGTTTGGACAAATCCCAGCCTAATGTTGAAGTTCATCCGAAAGTAAAAAGAATACTCTTCGATTGTACGTAATTTTATAATGAATTGGATATTGCTCGTATCAGTACTATTTTCTGGCAAATCCACAGACGCATATTCCTACCGGTACAATACAAATCTAGTCGTAAAAAATCATTTCACTGGAGCCAATCCAATCGCTTTAGGCACCGAGAACTTCATCGAATTGTTACAAAAAAGCGATATTTTTTTCGACAAGACATCTTTACTATATCACCTGTTCTTCGCTGATTTCAACCTAAAAGTGATTTATTTACCAACTAAATGGGGTAAGAGTACCAATCTACACATGATGAAGATTTTCTTCGAGATACCGATCGACCAAGCGGGTACCTTAGGTTTACGTAAGGCGAGCAAAAACTATCGATTATTTAGACGCGGCGAAATACCCGGACCGAATGGTACTATTCAAAAATTACGAAAAGGATTGAGAGTATCGGGTTTGGAAACGTTCAAACATAAACAAGGTCAATACCCTGTCATATATATTAGACTGGGAAATCTGAGTGTTGCAAATTTTCACGAATTTCTTAATGGGGTAGGAGATAGAATTAGATTGGTTTATATAGAGAATTTATACTTCAAGATATTACTGGAGCAAAATTCACAGCATCGATCTTATTACCGAAGTCATTACACTAATTATACTAAAATACTCGCAAAACAATACGATGAAGAGTTATTAAGGTACAGTTTGAGACTTTTATCTCAATTACAGTACGATCATTTTAAAAAGAAGGTATTCGCTTTGGCGGACGATTTCGAAAACGTATTGTTTAATTTACTCGTCAATTCAACTATGCCTGAGAGTGAAATAACCTCCATAATATCATTTTATTCTTCGTTACTGGTGACGTCGTTCAAAGACAATAAATACGTAAATTATACCGTATTAATAGGCACGTTTAAACTAATGAAACTCATCTCAACTGACAAAAATGATAAAAAATTCAAAGAACTTAAAGCGACCAACACGCCTACCAGAAGGATATACGCGATAAGCAAAACTGAACGAGAAGAGCTTTTTAATTATTTGAGAATACCAGCCGAGAGCATTTCTAGAATATTATCTTGGTACGAAGGATACCTGTCGGATGATCTACTCAGTCGTACTTATTTAAATCCGTATTCGTTGGCTAAATTTTTAGCCAACGAAGAATTACAATACGACCAAACCGGCTCGTACGGTGATCGTTTACTCTCAATTATATTACGACATAAATCATTTCGTAATAGTATTCTATGCTTAATAGATGGTAAAATCTTCCTCAGTCTGTATCGATCATTGAAACGACTCAATTACTTGGAAGATTATTTGAATTTCAGAAGGTATATACATGACGGAAAAGATATCGAATTACACGAACTAAATGTATGGAATTTATTCAACTCTTGCGGATATTTAACCATAGTCGAACATATAGGTTGTATAGGGTCTCATTTTAGAATACCGAATAACGAAATGCGAATGGAAATAGCCCAAAAGTTGATGAACTATTACATCGAAAAATTCAACGTTAAATCGATCGCTGTCGAGCATGCGGTCGATCTCATGACACAATTTGTCTCCAGTAATCAAACTAAACCTGTAGAATTGATGGAATTTTTTCAGGAAATTCTGAATAATCACGCACTCGTTGGCGATATCGCCAAATCTGTGCAAGAGTATACAGAATCTGCTGTGAGTTTAAAAATTATTCGATTTTTTATCACTTATCTGACATTACGAATTGTTCTTGTACAAGATTATCAAACAGAACCGATGATGAAATTACAGTATCGTGAAGAAGATTTGAGAAATGTTCGAGTGGATGCTATTCTAAACAATACAGATCGAGCTGTGTTTATTTTGATTAAAAATAAAGATATTTCGGCCAATCATGTGCTCGAAACTGCTAAAACTCATCAGGAAATAAAACGTTATAGGCAAATCGGCAATTTCAAATTTATTGGCATTAATATAGTAGCCGATCGAGCTATAGATATTGAAGCTGAGTTACAGAAAAACCCTTTTAAGAATAGATGAGCATGCCTACTATATCTTGTACCCATCCAGAGATCATGACTATGTATAGAAAAAGATTCGTCATTGAAGCTGACGCTGTTATCGACAGGTTCCACAGGACAAGGAGATTCAAAAAAATTGGCATGTTTCAAAGCATTGTTTTGTGCAAGGAGCATTAGTTTTTAAATAGAATATAAGTATTTGCCAAATTAAAGTATTTAAAAAATATATATATTTATTAACTTGTAACTTGGCCAAATTCTGAGGAATTGATTGTCATATATTTTTAGCCTAATTTCTACACCAGTGTCATATTGTCAACCAGGCTATTATACGGTCTTTTTCCAAAACTAAAAATCATTTTCTCAGCTCGATACCGACCAAAATCGATCAAATTTGGGGAAATAGGCTTCCATTGACAGTGGATTTAATACTCTGGAGTGGAGTCAAAATTTAGTTGTGCCCAAATTTGGGAGTAGGGGTGCTGAAGGTCTAAAACCTTAAAAATTGTTCTTCTTGAGCAAATCGATAGATAATCTAAAGTTGTACAACATACCCAAAAATTAGCCTTCCAGATCAATTAGAAAAAGAGATAAGAAGGTTTCTCCCTGTTTGATTTTGAAAAAAGGCTGTTCCTCCCCTATCTTCCCTCTCACTTCAAATTCAGTTGGGAAGTTTAAAATGGTAGGCAGATTTAGTAGGGGTTCTGGATGTGCCTTTAGGTGGTCTCGACTTTTCACTCACATGGTACTCCCTCAGAGCATCAAAAATCTAATTTTTTGGTCGGTTTTTCTCATTTTTTCAATTTGTTCCTCGCATTTCGACTTTTTAGCTTCATTGCATCCCCTACCCTTACCACTGAATAGGAAAAAAACATCACCCCACGATGCTAAGTGGGTGTGGAGGGGTAATTCTTCTAATTTCATACAATTGTGATTTTTTGCCCAACAGCTCAACTTTGAAAGTTCATATCAAGAGATTAGTTGCAGGGATGTAGAAAATCCAGCTTCCCATGATTGGGGAGGGGGAGATTAAAAATCTACACACAGCATTTCCAAGATGCATAGAGTACTGTATTTTTGGGGCGTAAGATCACAAAAAGGAAATAAACAGCAAACATTCACAAACCCGAGCAAAGTGAGCGCGAAATTTTGAAAAAATAGGACTTTTTAGCTTTAAAATTGTATTTTTAGGAATTTTCAATTAATGTTGGTAAGTTGTATTCGGCACGATTAGTCTGATTTTCTAGGTCATATTGTCAATGAAAACCAAGCTATTATAGTCTATCGACTATCGGCGGATGAGGAGGAGGGGGGTTATCACCAAATCCATTTTGGGGTCCTGGAAGACCATTAAGATAATTTTGTAGCCATGTCAGATATTTATTTATTTATTTTCCCGAACATTAAAATCATTTACTCCGTTCGATACTGACTAAAATCGCTTCAACTCGGTCAATTGGTACAGTTTGGCGGCGGGTTAGATATATATGAGTGGGGATGAACTTGGGTCAAAATTCAGTTATGCCCCAATTTGGGGGAGGGGGTGCCAAGAGGTCAAAAACATATTATTACCCGCTTTTAAACCAATTGATAGAAAATCAAAAGTTGTATGACATGTCCAAAAATCAACCTCCCAAGTCAATTAGGAGGGGAGATAGCGAGGTTTTCCCTCTTTTTGACATGGAAAAATAGCTGTTCCTTCCCCATCTCCACACCAAATTGAGCTAGCAAGTTGAAATTTGTTATATACTTTTAGCTGGGGCCTTAGATGTACCTTTTGAAGGTTCCGACTTTTTAGCTCCTTTGCACCCCTTCACAGCACCAAAAAAGTGGTTTTTCGAATTTTTTTCATTTTTTGAGCTTGATTTTCACATAACACATCTCCAAATTGAGTTAAGAACTTGAAATTAGAAAAGTACATGAAGTAAGTACCTTAAATGTGCCTTTTGGGGTCGCGACTTTTCAGCCCCATTTCACCCCTTCACAGTCCAAATATTAGAAAATTAAGCTGATCTTAAAATTCGGTGTCCTTAAATCTCAGAATATGAGCATCCAAAATTCAATAATTTGATGAAAAATCCTGATTGTATATGCGAAGCTCACAAGGACCCCATCGCTCATCTTTAAAGGGTTAGGGCCGAAATTACGGTTATTTCTTCAGTAGACAATCGATAGGAACTTGTAAATTTTTTAAAAGTAAAATCCAAAGACCCCAGACCATATTTTGGTGGTTTTGAAATAAAAGGAACCAACCTCCTGCAGTATTTTGAAATCAATCAAGTTCCTTTGAAATTCACAAATTCACAGATAAATGAAGTAGCTAGACCTACCTAAATGGATATCACAATTTTCGAAATGATACGAAAAATAATTACGAATCGATCAATTATCAAATATTTTGAAACGTCTGGTGTTGATAACAGTTTACCACATGTTATCAAAAATTCATTTCACGATAGAAAATGGACTGATTTCGATTTTTAAAAAAGCATGTTCGTCTCTTTCCATATTTCAGTATTCGAATTTTCACCAATCCATGGCTATTAAATCACTTGTGCGAAAATATACATCTTTTTTTCAAGTAAAATATGTACTAGTTTTCGAGTAGTGACTGTGCAAATTCCAATCATCATGTTTCGTTACACTTACATTATTCTACACCTTTACACAGCAACGATAATTGTTCAAAGTAATAATGAAACTATAAAAGATGGCACATTACGTTTCGTAGCTACACACTCATTTGCTCAAATCAAAGGTACAGAAACACAAAATTTCGTAGAATTATTAAAAAGCGATTTTTACGTCGATAAAACAATACTATTGGAAACAACGATAGTCAATTCTTACAAATACAAAACAATTTTAATCACATTGCCTTCGAAATGGGGCAAAAGTTTGAATTTAAACATGATGAAGACCTTTTTCGAAATACAAGTCGACGAACTGGGCAATCGAATATCTCCTTTGGAAAATACAACCAACTACAGATTATTTCGAAGGAATGAACTAGTAACAGAAGATAATGAAGTGCGAAAATTGGCGCGACCTTTATTTATCAGCGAGAATAACAATCTTCTAGTAAAATACCAAGGACAATACCCGGTCATTTATTTGGATTTTCAAAACGTAAGCGGGTCCAATTACGCAGATTTTATGCAACAAGTTGGCAAAAAGATGAAAGAAGCTTTTACTCAACATGGATATTTGATTGGTGTGCTATTGAAAGAATTCAACGAAGCTAGCACTCCTCAGACGAAAACCAATGCTAAAGAAAAATACGATTTTTTCTTAAATATTCTTAGCGAAAAATCCAACACTAAAGAGCTCGTAAAAAGTTTGGAATTACTGTCGAGAATTTTATACGATCATTTTGATGCTAAGGTTTTCATCTTAGTGGATAATTACGAAAGTATTATACTTAATGGTCTCATCAACGATGAAATTTCAGAGTCTGAACTATCCTCGATTTTAGATTTCTTTTCGTCTTTAATGCTGCGAACACTTCAATCTAATGATTACTTGCATACGGGTATCTTGACTGGTACCTTACAAATGCTGAATTTGGTTCCAAATTTAACCAATATAATTGAGTGCACAGAAACTTATCATCGAATTACCACCTCGTATGGGATAACTAATGAAGATCTCGTTAATATTTTTAAATATTTTCAAATACCAAGTAACCTCACATCCAAAGTTATAAACTGGTACAAAGGGTATCGCAGAGGTGAAAATTTGAAGCATAATTTTTACAGCCTTCATTCTGTGATGAGTTTTTTATCGAACAAAAACGTGCATTATTACAAAACACGTAACATTGCCATTGACAAAATACTCGATACTGCTTTAGAAAGTAGTAAAATGAGAATTTCTTTATTATGGCTACTATATGGAGAAGCATCGTGGTGTTTTCGTAAAACAAAAATAGGGCAAAATTTGGATGATTTTTTCGAACTGAAGAAATTTTTACTTAATGTTAAATCTATGAAAAATTACGATTACCTAACAAAATTCAACATCTTACAATCGTATCTTCGTGGAGCAGGAATTCTAGCATTAAGGTCACTGATCGGTGACTCAGGATTAACTTTAAGAATACCAAACAATGAAGTTCGAATGGAAGTATCAGATAAGTTGATAAACTTTTACCAAAGAAGATTTCAACTTTCGTCTGAATTATTGAATAAGGCTGTGAAAAATATGAACTCATTTATATCAGACAAAGATACCCATTGTATCCATTTGATAAATTTTTTGCAGTCTTTAATAAAAAACAAATCATTAATGGATGATCTAGCTCGAGCACGACAAGACGATCAACAATCGGTTGAATTATTTTTTTGCTTCATTTTTAACTATTTAACGTTTCAAATTACTTTATCTCGTCACGAGTATCAGATTCAGTCCACCGATGAAATCAAATCCAACAACTATATTATTTTCTCTGATCAACGTGCTATTTTCATTCAATTTAGGTTTAATGCAACTTCCGTTGATTCGGTTTTGGATATTTGTAAAAAACATGCCAATACTGTGCCTAAATTTGATCATTTCGAAGAATATAAATTCATCGGTATTAATTTAAAAACCAACGGAGTGGTGCAAATCACATCTCAATTTAAAGCTGGCCCATTGAAAATAGATCGTAATACTGAACCTAAATCTCAAGAAAAGGTTTGCTTTTCACCCTACAGTTGCTGTAAACCAGTAATTTTTCCACAGTAAATTTTCCTTGTTTTTTTTTTTTTTTTTTTTTTTTTTTAATTCAATTATATTGTAATTAATAACGAATTTGTTGAATGTTCTTATCTTATCTGGTGGTCAGTGAAATTTGTTTTTAAAAAATCAAATTCACAATTTTTACCTGATACCAAATGCTGTGAAATTTTAATGCAATTCAAAAACCAAGAGTTTATCAGTATAAAATGCACGTTGCTAAATGTGCAAAAAAAATCAATCCGATTTTCGTAAAATATTAAAATTTTTTGATCACGGGTATGTAATGGCTATGAAAAAAATTTTTCAATTTATAGAACAAATAATCTAAAAAATTATTTGAGTATAGCTTCTGATTCTCGGTATTCAAAATTCGATATTAGGTAACTCAATTCATTTAGTTTATAAAATTGATTTATCCGTAAATTTTTTTCAAACGTTTAAAATCATCGAAAATTTGAAAAAAATTAATTAAATTGGAATGAATTTAAAATTACAAAGAAATACTGTAAAATGATTGCAAATTGATCTGAATCAAGAAAAAAATCATTGAAAATTGTCAAAAATCGGATAAAAATTTGATGAAAACGAGTACAAAGTAAAGAAAATTTATTGATAACAAAATCACGAAAAAATATTGAAGAATAAATAAAAATTGACCTAAATCGTGATTTTTGATCTTTACTTCATTTTTTACCAATTTTTTATCAAATTTGTACACAATTTTCGATAATTTTTAACAACGTTTTGTGATGATTTATGCCAGGGTTCAAACCTTTTTTAATATTTTTTTTTTTTTGGATGTTTTTTTTACTTTTAACACTTTTTTATCAAATTTTTAATCTACTATCAAAATTTTTTCTTAAATTTAGATATTTTTTTGCGTTTTTTTTTAGCCATTTTTGATAAATTTTTAAAAATGTTTCGATGATTATCAACTTTTTAAAAATTATTTTTTAGGTCAATATTTTCAACGGTTTTCAACATTTTTCCGTGATTTTTGATCAATTTTATTCACTTATTATTTAATTTTATCAAATTTTACTCAGTTTTCAATAACGTTTGACGATTTTGTTCATTTGCTGGGTCAATTCTCACCCCAATTTCATCCTTTTTTAGTAATTTTAGATCAATTTTTTGCATTTCTTAACCATTTAAAACAAATTTTTACAAATTTTTGACCCAAAAATTGTGAAAAAAAGTTGTTGAAAATCGTTGAAAACTGGGCAAAGTTTGACAAAAATGGGTAAAAACTGACCTAAATATGAGAAAAATCGTTAAAAATCATTAAAAAAATAGTCTTAAAACAAACCTCTTCCAAATTTGAACAATACTGAAGTTTGATCCACGGTTGGACGATTCTGGTCAACATCGAGTCCTGTAAAAGATTTATGTCTTGAGAAAATGACAAATAAATAAAAAAAGTAAATACCTAGAATACCCAGAAATGGTCTTAATAGTCTTCTAGGACGCCCCTTAGCACAATTTGGAGGGGAGTTATGCGAGGAAAAACCTCAAAAAATAGGAACAACTGACCAAAAAACCACATATTTGGGGCTATGAGTGGGTGTAATGGAGCTCAAAAGTCGACACCCCAAAAAGGCACATTCAGGATCCCTACCAAATGTAAATGCCAAATTCCAGCTTCCTAGTTCTATTTGGAGGAGAGTTATGCGAGGAAGAAACTCGAAAAACTCAAAAAATGAGAAAACCTGACCAAAAAACCACATTTTTGAAGCTGCGAGGGGGTACATTGCAGCTGAAAAGTCGGGACCCCAAAGGCACATCTAAGGCACTTACTGAATGTACACACCAAATTTCAACTTCCTAGCTCATTTTGGCGAGGAGATAGAGGAGGAGCAGCTTTTTTTCAAGGTCAAAAAGGGAGAAAACCCTCATATCTCCCCTCCTAATTGACTTGGGAGGTTGATTTTTGGATATGTTACGTACCTTTTGATTTTCTACTCGATTGACTCGATGAGGAACAATTTTTGTTTTTGATCGTTCAGCACCCCCTCCCCTAAAATGGGGCAAAACTGAATTTTCATTCAAAGTCATCCCTACTCATATATATATTTGATGTATTGCCAAATTAAGCCGATTAATTGAATTAGAGCGAATTTGGTCCATATCAAGCAGAGTAAATGATTTTTCAGTTTCGAAAAAAAAAAATAAATAAATATCTGACGTGGCCAAAAATTGTCTTAATAGTCTTCAAGTACCCTAAAACAGATTGTTTTGATATTCCCACCCCCGTTCCCTAACCGCCGTTGGTTGAAGGACTGTAGTGACCAACACTGCTTATGTGACAAGTTCAAGTAAGTATTAGGTAATGGCACTCATAATCTACACACGTGTTTGTAATCATGATTTTTAAAGCACGGAAATATTAATACGATAAGAGGAATTTAAATTGCCATTATCAAAAATTTATAGAATGAATTAAAAATTTCAAATAGGAAAATTACCAGATAGTTGATCGTATCTTCATCAATTAATCCTTTTTACATCCGTTTTAAAAACGTCGAAAAAATTTCAAACATCAACTTACAATGCGCGAATGAATCTTTATTATCAGCTTTGATATTACAGACATCTTACAAACTAGTTCTGTTCGCAGAGGTAAGTACATTACCAAATTTGTCTCAAGTTGAGAAATTTGATAAGGTATATTTACCTACTCATCATTTCATGATAAACAAACGCAGAAGTCATGTCAACACTGATCACTTGTCTTTTTCAACTCGATAAAAGAAAAGAAGTCCAATTTCGGATACCGTCATTTGGTAGCTTATGAAGATCATTCGCTTATAATATTATGTGGAGGGTTTCATTCATTTCCTATCTCATATTGGCCACATTTACTGCAGCTGGAACTGAGCTATATCCTGATCACCATTATGTCTTGAAGCGTTCCTTCGGTAAAATCAATGGTACAAGTGGGCAAAAGTTCATGGATCTTTTGCGAGGTGACTTTTACATCGATACGACGTACATATTGAAAGACATACTGAAACAGCATAAGTTCAAAACTCTGATCATGACATTACCATCGAAATGGGGTAAAAGTATAAATTTGGATATGATTAAGACGTTTTTAGAGATCCCCGTCGATAATCGTCAGAAAAGATTGATACCACGAGAAAGAACCAACGGTTACAGACTTTTCTACATGAAGGAACTAATGCTGAAGAATGGAGACACCCAATCGTTATTTCGACCTTTATATATTTCATTCTGTAATTTGGTTTTAAAACAACATCAAGGTAAATACCCGGTAATTTTTTTAGATTTTGGCGACATTAACGGATCCACTTACACTGCGGTGGTTTCTGAAATTGGACAAAGAATCAAAGAGGCGTTTGCACAGCACGAGTACATGATCACAGTGTTAATAAATCAGATACGAAATTACGGTCTGACTGCATCGACGAATTGTACCGCACAAAAACTCAATGGTTTTATGAGGGTGTTTTATGAAAAAGCTGACTACAACGATCTGATAGAAAGTTTAGAGCTATTGTCTAGAATTTTATACGAGTACTTTCATTCCAAGGTTTTCATATTACTGGATAATTACGAAGGAGTGCTTTTAAATGTACTCGCCAACAACGAAATTAGTGAGTCGGAATCACCTATGATTATAGCGTTTCTCTCATCTCTAATGGTACGATCGTTTCAAGCGAATAAGTATTTAGAAAAAGGTATTCTGACTGGTAGCTTCAAGATGCTGAATTTAATTCCACATTTAACCAACGTAACCGATTACAAGACCGCTCAGAATAGTTTGCTGCGATTATGCAGCATCGATCACGATGTGCTGATTTCGATTTTCGATCGTCTCAACATACCTTCGATAGTTCGCTCCAAAGCCATAAATTGGTACAGCGGTTATCATTGGGGTAAAGATCAGCAATACTCCGTATACAGTCCGCAATCCATAACGAATTTTTTAACCACTGGACGAATAAATTACTTGAAAAAACGTCATCGGGTATTTGATTCTATATTACAGTCTATATTTCGATATCAAAAGATGAGAACGTATTTTTTATGGTTATTGTATAGTAAACCTATCCTCATAGGATCGAAAGACATCAAACAGCAACAAGTTTTGGGCGATTTTATCAAATTCAAAGAAGCTCTGCTCAATGCCAAGAATCCTTTCGATGAGCAATCTATCGAACCGTACTTTTGTGCAATTGGTATCTTGGCTATTGTACGAACTCATGGTAGTTTTGGTTCGCATGTTAGAATACCAAACCATGCTGTTCGAATGGAGGTAGCGATGAAGCTAATGCAGTTCTATGAGAAAACGTACAACCTTTCGACGTTCGCTTTGAACAAAGCTACAGCGAATCTTGCAACATTCTTATCGAGCGATGATACCAAACTACAAGATGTAATCACTTTTTTTCACAGTATAACTGGAAACGAAGATTTGATGACAGATTTCGCTCAGAGTAAAGTAAAAGAAGAGGAAATTTTCGAATTATTCTTGTGTTTCATTTTCAACTATATTACCTTTCAAATAACCTTATCGTATGATTACCAAATTGAATCTGTAGAGAAGATAGAGCTAAATAAGTGGATTTTGTTTAACCACTGCTCTGTAACATTTATTCAATTTAGAGTAAATGCTTCTTCCGCCGAACACGTATTGAATATTAGTAAAAATCACGCTACTACGATGCCACAATTTACACGCCTACCTATTGTAAAATTTGTCGGGATCAATTTTCAGCCTGATGGCGTCGTGAATATTTGCACAGAATCGCATAATGGACCGTTTGAATTAATTTCTGATTACACGACGAAACCGCAACCGATTTATGTATTATGATTTTTATAGCTACCTATATGTATTTTTATTTTTTACTTATTGATGGAACAATGATCACAATGTAATTATTTTTTATCTAGTGGGTTATTCTTTATTTTATTTTCTCCCAAAGAAATAACAAATTTTTAGCTTCCCGACTATTGCGAACTGCTGACCAGAGTACGAACAAAAATCCGTTTTTAAGCTCTAAAAAAGGTCATTACGATCACCTTCGGGTATTCTAAATATCTATTTCTAGTTTTTTTCTCTACAGGCTGAATCATTTACTTGGCTCTAGGCTGACCAAAATAGCTTAAATTCTGCTGCAACAGGTATTGAGAGATTAAAATCACAAAAATCGTTCATTTTTGAATCAATTGATAGAGCATGAAAAGTTTGTAGAATTTTTACAAAAATCAGCCTACCATGCCAACTAGAAAGGAAAATGTGAAAATGAAATTGCTTCCCTCTGTTTGACCTTGAGAAATGCCAGTTCATCGTACAACTTCCATCCAAATTAAACAGGGAATATCAACATAATCTATTTTGGGGTTCTAGAAGGCCATTAAGACGATTTTTAGCCATGTTAGATATTTTTCTCCTCGAACATTACAATCATTTACTCTGCTCGATACCTATCAAAATCGCTCCAATTCGGTCAGTCAGCTCAGTTTGGCAACAGATTAGATATATATGACTGGGGGGATGTACTCGGGTCAAAATTCAGTTATGCCTCAATTTGGGGGAGGGGGTGCTGAGGGATCAAAAACGCAAAAATTGCCTCTTTTTAAGCAGATTTATAGAGAGTAAAAAGTTGTATAACATGTCTAAAAATCAACCTATCAAGTCAAATAGGAGGGGATATATGGGGGTTTCCCCCTTTTTGACCTTGAAAAAGGGCTGTTCTTCCCCTATCTCGCTGCCAAGTTGAGATAGAAAGTTGAAATTTGGTATGTACATTTAGTTGGAGCCCTAGATGTGCCTTTTGGAGGTTCCGACTTATTAGCTCCATTGTAGCCCTTCACAGCCCTAAGAAGAAGTTTTTAATAGGTTTTTCCATCAAATAAAGTTAGGAACTTGAAATTAGGTATGTACATTTAGTTGGGAGTCTAAACTTTTCAGCCCCATTTTACCTTTTCGCAGTCCCAAATATGTGGTTTTTTGTCTGTTTTTTCTTATTTTTCCCTTCCTAATCGAACTAAGAGATTACAATTTAACTGGTAAATTTAGTAAAGGGCCCCGATGTGCTTTTTGACAGTTTCGAGTTTTCAGCCCCACACCTAAAACGTGTTTTTTGGGACATTTTTGTCCTCTCTTAGGTTTGCTCCTAGTCATACTCTAACTCAAATTGAGCGAGATGTTTGAAATTTGACGTGCAAATTTGACAAGAGCGGGAATGGACTAAATTTTGTCCTTTTTTTGAAAGTGTACAAACAACGCGTGGGGTCATAAAACTTTCAGAAAATCGAATAGAAAAATTGTTTGAAAATTTTTTCAAAAAAATAACTATTACGCATATGTGTACAAAAAATTATCATTATTGGCAAATTTTCACCGCATGCTTTTTTTTCAGAGGGTATAAAACAATGTCACATCTTGTTTTTTTTTAAAGATTTTATGAAAAATTTTGAAAGAAAGTTTTTTAAAGAAACGCCTTCTTGAAACCAATGTAGGGCATAAATTTTAGATGAATAAATGTAACATGTCAATTTTACACTTATAGCCTATTTTTCAGCAGCTTTAAAGAACGGTCATTTTTCACATATTTTGAAATAAATCGTTAAAAATTGAAGAAATCCACAAATTAAAAAAAAGGTGGTAAGCATAGGGGGGTTTCAATGAGTGAAGGGAGGGTACTAAAAAGTTAATACCAACAAAAGGCACACATCTAAGACCTATACTTAATCTACACACCAAATTTCAATTTTCTAGCTTATTGGGAGGGGGGAGGGGGTTATGCGAGAAAAAAACTCAAAAAATTAGAAAAACCGACCAAAAAATGATATTTTTGAGGCTGTGAGAGGGTGCAATTGGTTTAAAAAATTGAAACCCCTAAAAGACACATTCTGGATTCCTACTAAATGTACATAGCAAATTTTAACCTCAAGGTGGGGGTACCACAAACTTGAAAAATAATAAAAATCCACTAAAAAACTGCATTTTTGGGGCTGTGAGGGGATGTAAATGAGGGTGAAAAAGTGAACTCTCTTCCCTCAACGCAAATCTAGGGACTAAACTGCATTATAGCTCAATTTGGAGAGGAAATAGAGGAGGAACAGCTCTTTTTCAAGGTCAAAAAGGAGAAAATCTTCATATCTCCTCTTCTAATTGACCTAGGAAATTAATTTTTAAACATTTTACACAATTTTAGATTGCCTAAAGATTGATTTAGAGGGAGACAATTTTTTCAATTTTAGTCCCTCATCCCCATAATTTGGGCGCAACTGAAATTTGACCCAAGGTCATCCCCACTCCAGAATATCAAATGACATGTTAATCGAAGCCTATTCCCCAAATCTGATCAGTTTTAGTCAGTATCGAGCTGAGTAAGTAATTTTTCAATTTCGGAAAAAATAAATATTGACATGGTCAAAAATGGTCGTAATGGGCTTTTAGAACCTCAAACACAGATATTGTTGGTATCCCCTTCATAAGACCACAGTAGCCTGGTTTTCATTGACAATATGACATAGAAAATTAGGCTAAAAATTTCATCAAAGAGGACATATTTCATCTGTTTCAGACCCTCAAAAAAGGTTTTACATTTCTTTCTAATTTTTGAATTATTTTGTATCCTGTATTTTTCATGTTGGTATACCTAAAGAGAACCTCTGAAAAGGATATAAGTGACGAAAATTAACCTTAAATGAACAAAAAGGGAAATGGTGAAAAATTTTCAACATATTTTTTCATTATTTTTTCATTTTTTAAAATTAACTAATTTTGAGTAATTTTTGCAAGTTTGAAAAATTGAGCGAGAAAACGTATTTTACTAATCATTTTGCGATTATTCTCCAAAAAAAAGCAAAATACGACCCACCTTATCAAGAGTCCTAGATGTACCCTTTTGCGGTTTCGACTGTTTACTTCAAAATCAACCAGAATAACGCTTTTTTTTGAGGAAGAGAATGAAAAATTTTGAAAGCTTTCCTTCACAAGTTCAATTCAACTGATTATAAGTGAATGAAAATCGTTAGTTTCAAACTTCATAAATACACCAATAAAGACCACCAATTTTTAATGAAATTTCAAAAATCTGTAACATTTTTTCATGATTTATATTCTGTCTTCATCCGAGTCAACGTAGGTACATTTCGATTTTGAAAATTAATTTTACGAACCGACGATTCAATCATCAGGAAAAAAAATGACTTTATGAAAGCAAAAATCAATTTCCATCCTAATTAAATCGCACTGATAACAGCACAGTCAAATCACCAAACTATCTCATTATCTCAATTCATTAAAAATATGTATTAAATACGAATTATATGTAATGATAAAATTTGAGAGTAAGTCATAAAACAGAAAGCAATACACATGATAAAAGGTGCTGGAAAATGATACGAAGTAAGTTCCAAAATATAATTTTGTTAATTGGTATAACTTTTGTAGTTTACTCATTTTCTAGAATCACTTTTAAAATTCACAGGAATACGTAACAGTTATCTTCATAATGGCAGAATTGCTAAATTAGGAGCTTTCGGTAAATCTAAACTTCTTCATCCAATATTTTCAAGTTAAAAAGCTGTGTACGTACAATGTTGGTCATCTTATTGCTTTTATGTTTCGTTACCATCTCCACTTCTCAGAATACCACGAGTACTTCGAAACGTGGAAGACCTCGTGATATTCCTTTCTTTGTAAATCGTCCATTTGGTAGAATCAAAGCCGCAGACACTGGAAATTTCATCGAACTACTGAAAAGCGATTTCTACTTCGACAAGACGTTAATTTTAAAAGAAATTTTAAAACCGGAAAAGCATAAAACAATCTTAATCACTTTACCAGCAAAATGGGGTAAAAGTTTGAATTTAGATATGATAAAGACTTTCTTGGAAATCGAAGTAGATCACTACGGTAATCAGATCACTCCTAAGGAAAGATCGGCCAATTATAGATTATTTCAAAAAAGCGAATTGGTATTAGCAGACAGAACAGTGACGTTGAAAAAACCGCTACTGATTTCTTCGTACGATACGCTGATGAACGAATACCAAGGGCGATTTCCTGTCATATATTTAGATTTCGGATCGCTAAATGGGACCAGTTACCGAACGATAATTAACGAAGTAGGGCAAAGGATTAGCAAAGCTTTTGCTCAACACGAGTACATGATCACTGTGCTAAACGACGAATTAAAAAACGCCGTAACCAAGAGTAAGAAAAATCTGACAGAGACGAAACTTCACGAATTTCTAACTGTCTTAAATAAACGGGCCAATTACGAAGATCTTATTAAAAGTTTGGAGCTTTTATCGAGAATCTTATACGATCATTTTGGTAGAAAGGTTTACGTTTTGATAGATAACTACGAAGGTGTACTGTTGAATGCGCAAATTAACGAAGCTATAACGGAGACAGAATTTCCTCTGATTTTAGCATTTTTTTCGTCTCTTATGGTGCATTCGTTTCAGACAAACATCTACTTGGAAAAATGTATCCTGACAGGTACATTCCGAATGCTCAGCTTGATTCCTCACTTGACCGACGTAAAGGAATACAAAGCGATAAATCATCTGATGATGAAATTATACAGCATCGCTCAAGATGACCTGAACCTACTATTCGATCAACTCAACGTGAGTACCTATTTCCAAACCAAATTCACGAATTGGTACGGTGGGTATCGCGGGGGAGCCGAATTCAGCTACACAATTTACAACGCTCATTCCATCGTCAGCTTCGTATCGACTAAAAAAATAGACTACTATAAAACACGTCACGCCATGTTCGATCCGGTTTTCGAAAGTACTTTCAAATACAGTAAGATGAGAATTTACATTCTATGGCTTATTTATGGTAAGCTATTTTTGATCAGCCATCGACAAAGCGGTCGAAGACAAAACCTAGAAGATTTCTTGGATTTTAAAAAAGTCTTACATACCACCAAGAATCCATTCGATGATCTCGCCATCGAACCGTATCTTTGCGCAGCTGGTACATTGACTTTGACTCAGGTGCTAGGTAGTTTTGGTACTAAAGCCAGAATACCAAGCAATGCAGTTCGAATGGAGGTAGCTGATAAGTTGATGGAATATTATAAGTCGAAATTCAAAATATCATCGTGGTTCGTAAGCAGAGCTGTGAAAAATCTAGGATCGTATATATGCGACGAAGAAGACAATTTACAAAATACGACATGTTTTTTGGAATCGCTAACACATAATCACGCTTTAATGAAAGATATCGAATATAGTAAAGCGGAAGAGAAGGAAATTTTTGAATTATTCTTGAGTTTCATTTTCAATTACCTCTCGTTTAGAACTACTTTGCAGTACGATTTACAAATCGAATCAATCGAACAAGTTCAACCCGATCGTTGGATATTGTTTAATGACCATCGAGTTGCCTTCATTGAAGTTAGAATTAATGCTGTTTCGTCCGATCACGTTTTAAATATTGCTAAAAATTACGCTTTTTCGTTGCCCAGATTTACTAGTCTAAGTATGTTGAAATTTATTGGTATCAATTTTCAGTCCGATGGCACTGTAAAAATTTCGACCGAATCGCACTCTGGCTTGGGCCTATTACAGTCTAATTACACTACCAAGTCGCCAGCTATTTTTGTATAATTTTTTCGATTTTGAATTATTATTCATTTGTGTGTCTGTATTTATCGAAATTAAATCTAAGGAAATCCTGTTGTTTTTTAACTTTAATCAAACGTAAGTAATTTTTTCATATTATTGAAAGCGAAAATCAACAAAAATAATTTTAAGTGGATAATTTTTTAACATGTGATAAAGTAAGGTAAAAATTTATAGGAGACTGTAATGCCAGTGATGGGAATAACGTCTATTTTTCACTCAAGTCTGTTTCTTATTCATGTGGGTAGAGAGGGCCCCCGCCCCCAAATTTAGTTACAACTGAATTTTAACCCAAGGTTATCCTCGTATAGAAATATCAAATCCACCGCCAAACTTACCCTATTGATTCTTATTGGGAGAGGAGAGGGGAGGGGTGTTAATCAAAATAAAAATGGTAACTAGGGTCTTCTAGCACACTAAAACGGATTTCATTGATACCCCTTCCATCTGTCATAGGTCGATGGTCTGTAATAGCCTGGTTTTTTATTGACAATATAGCAATAGAAATTGAACTGAAATGAGGAAAGGCTGCCAAAAGCTACTTTTTCAACCTCTAAAGGCATATAATGATGTCAAAGAGCTGAAACCAACAAAAAACGCATGTAAGGTCTCTACTAAATCAACTCATCAAATTTCAACCCTTTAGATTCATTTTCATGGAAATTATGCGATGCACAAATAACATTAAAAATGACAGACTTTGTATGGGGATGCAAAGAGACTAAAAAAAACTAAATTGCCAAAATGCACACTTGGATCACCTACTAAAATATACGTGCCAAATTTCAATCACATAGCTCAATTTGAAAAAGAGATATGGGAGGAGGGGGCAAGGATAAAAAGTAATAACAGAAAAATTTAAGTCCAAAAATCTACATTTCCAGGGCGATGAATGAGTATAATAAAGCTGAAAAGTTGAAACTGCCGAAATGTACATCTAGATACCAAATTTCAATCTCGCAGCTCAATTCTGCCTAGGTCAAAAGTTACGCCTTTTTAACCTCCTCCCCCCACTCAACGTGCAATAGAGTGTCACTTATTACACAGGTAGAACAATTTTTTCGGTTGTTTCACTGGGATACCTCTCAAAGCGTTCATTTTAGGTCCAAACGAACCCTAAAAACAATTTGGGTCAAAAAAATAACTAACCCGTGCTGACCTGACCCTGACCCTGAAGCTGTAAGTGAAAAAAAATGTGACTCGGATTTTCAAGAAATTTACAGAGATAGTTGACCCTGAGTTTTACCTACCATATAAAATTTTATAACTCTACCTGAACGGGGGGAGGGGCATAAAATATTATATGGTGGATTTTCAACTCAAAGTCAACCACCTCCATGAGCTTAGTCAGAATCCGAGGTAGGATATCAGGCATTTATTTTTATTCCCCCTCCCTCCCATTGAAAAATCATTAGTTCAGCTCGATACTGGCCAAAATCTATCAAATTTGGGGAATAGGCTTCGATTGGGGTGACATTTGATATGCTGGAGTGGGGATGACCTTAGATCAAAATTCAGTTGCGCTCAAATTTGGAAGAGGGAGGCTGAGGAGCTAAAATCGCAAAGATTGTTCCCTTTTCAGCCAATCGATAGAAAATCTAAAGATGTGTAACATATCCAAAAATCAGTCTCTAAAGATTAATTAGGAGGGGAGATACGAGGGTTTTCCCCCTTTTTGACCTTGAAAAATGGCTTTTCCTCTTATACTTACCCTCCAAATAAAGCTAGGAATTTGAAATTTGGTATGTAGACTTAGTAGGGACCATAAATGTGCTTTTTGGAAGATTCCACTTTTCAGAGCCATTGTACCCACTCACAGCCCTAAAAACACGATTTTTTGGTTGTTTTTTTTTTTCAGACTCATATCCTCCCAAAATTGGGCCAAGTAGTTGAAATTTTATGCCTAGATTCAGTATGGGTTCTATACGTACCTTTCGAGATTTCAACTTTTTAGCCTCATAGTACTCCTCAAAAAGTAACAAACTGCAATACTTTTTTGTTTTTTAATTTGCACTCATTGAAACAAAAGACGAGCGAAGAGAGGCAAAAAGTTTTAAAAATATGAAATTTTTCATCCATTACGAGTATAAAGGAATTTTTCAAAGTTCTACAAAAAAAAATAAAGATGTTCAATGGTTTACGTTAAAAATTTGAAATGTGTTAATTATGTAACTTAATTTTGAGATGAAATATGCATGCGACAAACTCCAAAAACAACACAAACTGAACCTGAACTAAATAAAAAAGAAAACACCTTTTTGAAGCTGCAAATGGTGCAATGAGTCTCGAAAGTCAAGACTCTTGGAAAGCATATCTAGGGCACTTACCCAATTAACATTCCATAATTTCAGCCTCTTAGCTTAATTTAGAGGAAAGTTACGTGAGAACTGACTTTTTCAAAGCCAAATTAAGATTATGGAAATTCTCTTTATTTTTTTTTCTAATTAACGTAGTTGGCAAATTTTTCCAGACGTTCTTCACAACTTTTTATTCTCCATCAATTGGTGTCAAAACGATCAATTATTGCGATTTTTGTCTTCTTACACACCTTCCCCAAAATTTTAGACCTAACCTAATTTCGACCCGAGGTCATCCCCACCCACATGTATCTAACTCTCTACCAATGCAACCCTACTGGACAAATTTGTGCGATTTTGGTCGATTTTAAGCCAGGGAAATGATTTTAATCTTCGAGGGAACAAAATCTAACAAGTCCAAACAATTTTTCGACGCTTTTCTAAAACCCCAAAAACACAATTTGTTGACATTTTCCCCTCTCTCCGGCGTCGTTGATGGGTTAAATGTCCGTAATAATATAGTTTTCTTCGGCAATATGACGAAGAAAATCAAGATAAAAATACATCAGGTGCTCACTGAGGAAGCAAAACGTAGGCAGTTTAAGGCGACAAGGAGCGGGCTAAGCCAGCTCAGATGATGAATTACCCCCCTCCCCTCCTAAAACATTTTTTTCCTATCTAAAAAAAAAACCTAAAAAATTTGTGAAACGAATTAAGCTTTTAAAAATTGTTCAGAACATCATGAAAATTGATGAAAATATTGAAATTTTAGTAACATTTTGACACGATTCTTGTCAAAAACCTTTTTTATCTTTTTTCTCGTAAAAATTTTGCCCTATTTCCATTTCACACCAAAAATTAAGTTTCCAACTTACTTTTCCTCTTCCCCCCTCCCCACCAAAAAATTTTTAATTAGCTCAAATGTATATATTCATTTCATTTCTTGTTGTTTACCATCCTGCCATCTCTTTCCCAAACCAAATCACCAAACTCTGCCAATGAAGTGAAAATAAAGTTTGGTTGGTAATGAAGTATCGAGAAGTAGTCTGATGCAGTGAATAAGGGGACTAGAGAATATGTGCCCAGGATAGTACTGAGGTAAGATTTTATAAGGTGCATAAAGTCACCATGTTACGAACACAGGTACTGAAATCGCTCTTGTGTCTCACCTATTTCACTTCCTCGTATATTCTGAAACCCGGAATGATATTTTGAATCGAAACAGATGAACATCTTCATTTAGTACTTACATGCGTGAAAAGGAAACCATTCGATGCTTATCAAAATATCGGCCAAAATACGTAGGTATCTATTAATACGCCAACAAATCTCTCTAGATAAGACATTATGAGCGATAAAGAATTCGCTTCTTCACCTCTGTTGCACAGAAGTAGTCAAAGTATTCGTAAGAATGTGATAAGAATCCGGGTATAGAATGAAACGAATTCCTGTCACCATACTCGATGTATTCCTATCGTAAGTACTCTCCATCTCGATCGTACACCCGCTTACCTATGCATTTATTTAGATTTCAACCGTTTAAATAGAGCTTATTTCCAATACTCTAGGCATCTGTGATACATATTTCACCAATATTTCGACATCGTGGTACCGTTGACGGCTCCAACATGGCTTTAGTACTGCCCCTGTTATTGATATCATCGCTCGTGATTCCTGGTCAAACTTTCATACAACCGGAATCAAATTTTTATGGCACCGGTACCTTTGGTCAAATGAATCTGACAACAACAACGAGTTTTATGGAGCTGCTTAGAAGTGACTTCTACGTCGACAGGAGTTTAATAATAAAGGAGATCACGAGAACATACCAACGCGACGTATTGTACCTGGTGCTACCGTCTAAATTCGGCAAAACCGTGAACTTAGACATGATACGAACTTTTTTCCAATTACCAGTTGACAAAGATGGTACTCCAATTAGCTCTATATCCGACGCACCGGCGTATAAGTTATTTTACGATGGTAAAGTGGTACTGGAGGATGGCCGATTCAAGCATTTGCCGAAAGTTTTGTTGATTTCGCACCATAAACGAATTCTCGACAAATATCTCTGCAAATACCCAACAATCTACGTAAATATTGGCCACATGAACGGTTCCAATTTAAACGAAATTATCGCACTAATCAGCGAACGAATTAAAGACTCGTTCGACGAACACCCTTACCTCTTGACAACCATAGATACGAAATTAGCCAGCAATATCTCGGCGGAAGAAAAAACGCTGATAACACGTCAACGCGAAATGTATCTACGAATAATTAACAAAAAAGCAACACAAGACGATATCGAACGCAGCTTACAACTGATAACGAATCTGGTTCATTTACATTTCGGTATAAGACCATATCTAATGGTGGACGATTTCGAAGGGCCTATTCTGAACGTGCTTGTAAACTGGTCCATCGGAGAACACGACACCGACGTTATTCTATCGTTTTTGTATAAATTCTACGCTTACGGTATACAATGGAATTGGCAGATGGAAAAAGGCTTCTTTAGCGGTTCGATGCCGGCGTTAGGAGTTTTCAAAAATATCACCAATTACATAGATTACAGGCCTACCGCTCATTTGATTTTAGAACTTTATACGCTGCTTCATGAAGATTTATTGACCATATTCAAGCATTACAACGTGCCCGAACGTTTACAAACACGTGCTATCGACTGGTACGGTGGCCAACGTTGGGGCAGAGGATACAGAAAGAAAATTTACAACATACATTGCATTAGGCAATTTCTTTGTACCGCGAAATTGGATTATATTCGCGAACGTCACAAAACTTACGATAAATTTTTCGAAGATCTTTTGAAACGATTCGTTAGGATGAGATTTTTCGCACTGGATCGCGTTTACGGCGAAGTTTGGGGTGATATACCGAGAATAGCGCAGCCGATAAATTACTATCATTTTTCCGACATTAAAAATCACCTACTAAATTCGACTACTGCCAGAAAATTCACTTACGTTAATTTAGGATTTTTGACCGAGAAACTCATTCTGCCCGAATCGCTAGAACCGTTTTCCACCGGAAGCGGTATAATGGCGACGAGATTTATTCTATCTACTCACTTCAAATTCCAAAGAACGCCTCATAACGAAGCGAAAATGTGGATCGGTGAAAAAATAATGCAATTTTACTGCAAAGAATGGGGTCTATCATCGAAGCTCGTAGATAAAGCGGTGGAAAACATGGCGAAATTTATCAACGATGGCCAAACCAAAGTAGACGATTTGATCGCTTTCATTAAAGATATCACCGACAATGATCAGATTATGTCCGATATGGATTTATACGAAAAAGAAGAATGGGCCTATAGGGGAGGTTTTGTCAAATTCATGCACGCAATTTTCAACTATCTCGGATTAAGAGTAGCCCTGCAGTACGATTCGTTGAATGTTGAACCAGTCGATTCGTACGATGGCCCGGTAACCAGTTTTGTATGGCATAATTTAGCTATATTCGACGACAAACGGGTTGTATTTTTCGAAGTGCACGCCAACGAATCTGCTCCATTTGGCGTGGCGAAGGGTAGAAGCGATTATGGTAGGATAGCCGCTTTCGTCAACTATCCATCTCATAAATACGTAGGTATCAGCGCCCGAGCCATTGGAAATCCGGAGATTTTAGAAGAGACTGTCGAAGGCCCGTTTACCACTACCACTGCGCGTCCTTCCAATCGAACCAGAACCACCTTGAGTATTGCCAGACAGAGGAAAAAGGATAGAATGGGTATTATATTTTACGAAGATATCGATTACGATCCGGATACCTACGTTCCTATTGTTACTTTGGGTAAATATAAGAAACGAGCCAGAAAGAGAACCAAAGATCCGTTTTCCTTTTAATCTATGGTTTTATAAGTATTTGTTTTTAATAAATTTATTTCCTCGTAGGAATATTTAAAGTTTCTATGGCTTTTGCTCCTAGTTTCAGACGGCACGTCGAAGACCACTACTAAATCTACATACCGAATTACAACTCTCTACCTCAATTTTGACAGCAGTTATGCGTGCCATAAACTTGAAAAGTAAGAAAAACTCGCCAAAAAGCTGTATTTTTGGTACTGTGGAGAGGTGGAATGGAACTGAAAAGTCAAAACTCGCAAAAGGCACTTCTGCAGACTCTGCTGAAGTTACTTGTCAAATTTCAGCATCCTACTTCAATTTGGAAGTGGAGATATGGGTAGAAAAGCTTTTTTTCACGGTCAAGCAGTAGAAAAACCCTAAGTTCTCCCCTCCTAATTGACGTATGAAGCTGATTTTTGAAAGGGAGCTCATTCAATAATATCGAATTTGTCACCAGTCCAAGTCTACTTCCTAAATTTGACTGACTTCATCATTTTTAATTTCGTAAAAAAAAAAAAAGAATTAAAAAAAAGCACCTCTTTGCAATGCTTTTTTCCTAATCAATGCTAATATTGGGGGGGGGGGGGGCAACAGGGAAAAAAA
>FIZR01027682.1:0-22948 GCA_900060175.1 Ferrisia virgata | reverse complement strand
AATGGGGGGGGGGGAGGAATTCGAGGAACAAATTCAAAAAATGAGAAAAACTGGCCAAGAAACTACATTTTTAGGGCAATGAGGAGGTATAATGAGGCTGAAAAGTTGAGACCACGAAAAGGCACATCTGGATCTCTACTAAATGCACATAACAAATTTCAACTTCCTAGCTTAATTTGAAGGAAAGATAGGGAAGGGAAATCCTTTTTCAAGGTGAAACAAAAGAAAACTCCTCACATCTCCCCTCCTAACTAGCCTAGGAGTGTAATTTTTGAGACTTTTTTCAAAGTCAAAAAAAAGAGAAAACCCTTATATCTCTCCTCCTGATTGACCTAGGAGGACGATTTTTGGATATATTATACAACTTCGGATTGTTTATCGATTTTTTCAAAAAGGAACAACTTTTGCGAATTTAGCCCCTCAGCACCCCTTCCTTCCCAAGTTGACCACAACTCAATTTTGATCCGAGATCATCCCCACTCCAGAATATCAATTCTGCCGCCAATCGAAGCTTATTTCCTAAATTTGATCAATTTTGGTCAGTATTGAGCTGAGCAAATGATTTTTACTTGGTGGAGGGGATAAATATCCTATATACCAAAAATGATTCTAATGAAGTTTTGTTGATATCCTCCTCTCTCTTCATTCACCGTAGATGGATAGACCGTAATCGCCTGGTTTTTATTAACGATATGAAACCTGGCCATTTTTACAGATGGATCAAAATCCAATGTTGGATGTGGAGTATCATGTTATGTACCTTCTCGGGAAGTTAAAGAACTTGTTAGGCTTACAAAGCTTTTCCTCAGTTCTCTCCTAGGAATTATTTTCCATTTTACGAGCAGTTATGTTTATTGTAGACAACTCAACCTGGACCTAAGTGTCAGACTCCAGAAGCGTCCTCAGCTTAATTAAACCTACCAACTTACGCTGAAGTATCATTACCCTTAAAATTTGTAATTTTCTCAAAACTATACAGAATTGGAATAATGTTGAAATCACTTTTCAATGGGCACCTAGCCACTCTGGTGTAATGGGTAATCCAGAGGTAGACTCTCCGCCTAAGCAGGCAGTTCGTAGTAGCTCTTCTAATGAATTTTTAATAACTCAAGATACGTATCCTCTCGTTCAAAAGATTCATTATAACACGTGGAGTTGACTTTTTTATTCAACTTTCTCAAATGCTCAGTCCTTTACATCCAAAAATTCAACGGGAAATCCCAAAATTCTAATGGTTCCAAAAAACTAAAAAATTTTTCGATATTGAATTTCGTCTTTAATGAGATTAAGAACTGGCCATTCCACACTTCCCGCCAATCTTCATAAATTTAACGTTGTCAACAGTCCTGTCCCGGATGGACATTAGAAATGATCTTAATGAATAAATATCTGACATGATCAAAAATAGTCCCAATGGTCTTCCATGACCCCAGAAAGGATTACATTAATATTCCCTTCTAGATCTCAACGACCTGGTTTTCGTTGATAATATGACATAGAAAATCAGACTAACTACGTTGAGACATTTTATTGGTGCGATTGATTCGTCAACCACACTTTTTTACAAGTGTCATGCATAAAAACGATAAGTTGATCTTGAAATTTAATTATTCTCATAAGTGTTGACGGATTATTCAGCAAGCTTCGAATTTTCCAGTCTCTCAAAGCAAGAAATTTTAAAATTAATCGGAGACACAGCTGCATCAAAAATCATCTCTCAAAACCTCAATAAATTTCTAGAAAAAAAAAAAAAAAAAAAAAAAAAACCTCAAAAAATTTCTAAAAAAAAAAAAAAAAAAAAAAAAAACTGAATCATCCAACATTTCAATTTATTCACGAAATCATAGCTCATATCATATAAAACCGATAAGACTGGCAAAGATAACGTCTACATGTATCTGCCAATTTGGTCCATTACATCATTCATAAATCAGTTTCAAACAATGAAAAAAGTCGATTAAATGAGTGCTTGCAATTCATCAATTGAAACAGTCATGGGATACGGTAAGCGTATATAAATTAACAGCAATGTATTTTTCTCAATAATTTTCTAATCTATCGTAAAAAAAAAAACCTGCAGGAGCTGTTGAAAAACACACATCTACAAAGCGGAACATTTTCGTTCTTCCAATTTGAGAGAAAATCTTGGCTAATTCGAGTTTCCATGATATATCAACATCTTATATCAATCGTCGCTGCAGCATGGTTCGTTACACTCGTTGATACGAAACTTTGTCGTCTCGCAATTCCACATAAATTCGTCAACAAGAAACAATTCGGTCTTATGAACACTACAAATACTAGCAGTTTCGTCGGATTACTAGAAAGCGATTTTTATTTCGACAACACAATCGTGATAAATTCATTATTAAGGCCGAACGAATATAAAATTATAGAAGTGATTACGCCATCAAAATGGGGCAAAAGTATAACTCTCGATATGTTGAAAACCATGTTACAGATCCCAGTCGACTCACAGGGTAATCTCATTACCCTGAAGGACTCATTTGGGTATAAATTATTTTACGAAAGTCAGCTGCTCTCGAATGGAAATCGTTCTGAAAATTTATTACAACCGTTGCAAATTTTAAGACGTAACACTCTTCTCGACAAATTTTTAGGAAAATATCCGGTAATTTATTTGGATTTCAGTGACATGAATGGCACCACTTACAGAGACATAATTAAAATAACCTACGAACGAGTTAGACGTGCATTTGAGCAACACTCGTACATTGAAAAAGTACTGCTGTCCAAAATAGACAATGCTATTTCGCCGATGGAGAAAAATCGAACTATTCACGAACTCGATTGTTATTATAAAATAATTAATAAAAAAGCCTATTACGAAGATTTAATAAAAAGTGTAGGTTTTCTGTCGTACCTTTTGTACGAACATTTTGGCGCCAGATCTTACCTACTGGTGGATAATTACGACGACGTGTTATTAAATATACTCGTTAGTCCGATCATCACCGATATTCAAACCCCGCTGGCATTAGCATTCTTCTCGTCTCTAATGATGCATACATTTCAAGCGAACACCTACGTTGAAAAAGGTATCCTAACAGGTACCTTTCCTCTGCTAAAAGTGGTTCCGAATTTGGAAAAATTCAAACGATACAGAAGCATATTCAACAGTGTCATAACCTTTCAATACGCCACAACCCACGAAGACTTGATATTATTATTCGACCACCTGAACATATCTTCTGATACTAAAACCAGAGCATTAAACTGGTATTCGGGACACTACTGGGGTAAATGTCAGACAGTAAAGCTTTATAATCCGTTTTCGATAGCGAGATTCGTTACTACTGGTAAATTAGACTACTGCAGACATCGTAATTTGATTTTCGAACGTATCTTCCGAAACACATTGACTCTGGCCAACATACGAATTTATTCTATTGATAAATTATTCGGAGATTTTCGATTACTCTCAAAAGGTGATATGTCGCAAATCACCATCGACGATTATCTTAATTTTAAAAACCACCTAATTGGTTCGAAAACTCAAAGAAAATTTTCACTAAAAGATACCATCGAACCGTATTTAATATCCGTTGGAATTCTGGCACCTAATTCGAGCGATGATACTAAAATTCACGTGAGTATACCGAGCAACGAAGCCAGGATGGATTTGGCGGCTAAGCTGATGGAATATTATAAGAGGGAATTTCGTATAACATCGTCCATTCAAATAGCCTTGAAAAGTTTGGCTGGATTTATGACCGGTCGTACATCGTCTTATATTAATTTTTTATCGTTTTTACAATCGTTTATTCATAACGATCAACTCATGAAAGACGTATGCGAATATGATAGATCGGAATGGGGCGATTTTAGAAAATTCATGTTGTTCGTGTTGAATTACTTCACTCTGCGGATCACCATGTCTTATAATTTCACAATGGAGCCGGTGGAAGAATACGACTTAAGTTATGGTAAATATCGATGGCATAATTTGGCAGTCTACACCGCTAACGTAGTAACATTTATTGAACTCACTGTCAACGGCAGTTCTGCCAAAAATGCTCTACTATTGGCTAAAGGACAGAAATACAGAATTCAAAAATTCAAATCATCTCATAAAAAAATCAGATTCATCGGGATAAATGTGGCGTTCAATAAAACTGTTCAAATGGATGTGGATTATTTGTAATCAGCTGAACATCTGTTTCAGGTGCGTTGTTCGTTGAAAAAAATATAAGTTTGTTTGAAACCTACTAATTATTTTTCAATTTTTTATTAGTTAGCTTGATTTTCTATGTGATATTATCAATGAAAACCAGGCTGTTACAGTCTATCGACCAACGGTGGATGAAGGCGGGGGGGGGGGATATCGACAAAATCTCTTTTGAGGTCCTAGAAGACTATTACGACGATTTTTAACCATGTCAGATGTTTATTTTTATTTTTTTTATTTTATTTTATTTTTTCCCCGAACTTTAAAATCATTTACTCCGCTTGATACCGACCAAAATTGCTCCAATTCGGCCAATCGGCTCAGTTTGGCGGCGGATTAGATATATATGAGTAAAGATAAATCTGGGATAGGATTCAGTTATGCCCCATTTTGGGGGAGGGGGTGCTAAAGAGTCAAAAACACAAAAATTGACCTTTTTAAGCTAATTGATAGAGAATCAAATGTTGCATAGAATATCCAAAAATCAACCTCCTAAGACAATTAGGAGGGGAAATATGGAGGTTTTCCCCCTTTTTGACCCTGAAAAAGGGGTGTTCCTTACCTATCTCCCCACCAAATTGAGCTAGGAAGTTGAAATTTGATATGCACATTCAGTGTGGGCCCTAGATATGCCTTTTGAGGGTTCGAATTAGCAGATGTCCTAGGTTTGCCTTTTGGGGGTCTCGACATTTTAGCTCCATTAAGCCCTTCTTACCCGCAATACCTTTTTCCAGTTCTCATAATTGTAATATGTCATGAAAATCAGGTTGAAAAAGCATGGCTAAACGATTCTCTTTTTTTTACATTTCACTCATTGAAAGATGGTTCATTCCACACCAAAATGACCTGAATGTACCATCTCGATGGTCTAGTAAAGAGATTACCGCTATTTCGACCCTAACCCTTCAGTGAGGTGGGGATGATCGTTGAAATTTTTGCACAATTGGAATTTTTCGCTCTACAATTCAGCATTGAGAGGCTCGTATTTTAAGATTAGTTGCATCCAGGATGAATCTGTTAATGCAGTTTTGTAGGGAATGAAAAGAAAATTCAAAACCAATGGCCCAATTTTGAAAGCTCGAAGCTAGACTTTTAAAATAAAAGTTCAACTTTTCATAATGAGCACCAATCATTAAGGCTACCATTTAAAAATTTAAAAAATTACCACAAAGAGACCTTTCTGTTTGTTTGGAGCAATCAATTTTCAAAGTGGAATCCCTACACCCTTGCGGGCACATGGAAACTCATTTTACTGTAACCTGCTGGCACTTAAAATTTTAACAAAAAAATTAAATTTCGAAAGTTTAAGCAAAATGAACATAAAAAGTTCCTATATAGGGGTAATTAGACCCAACGACTTTTTCATGGGGCTGAAAAGTCAAAACCCCAGAAAGAGAAACCTAAAACCCCTACTAAATATACATGCCAAATTTCAACTCTTCACCTCACTTTGGAGGGGAGATACGGGTGAAACAGTTTTTTTTCATGGCCTAAAAGAGGCACCCCCCATATCTCTTCTTCTAATTCACTTATAAGGCTGATTTTTAAAATGTCGTACAACTTTTGATTCTCTATCGATTTGCTTTAAAGAGACCAATTTTTGGCATTGTAACCTTTCAGCACCATATTTTCTAAATTTGGGCACAACTAAAGTTTGACCAAAGACCATCATCCTCACCCAAAAATCTCGAATCCGACGATAATCGAAGCCTATTGCCCAAATTTAACCGATTTTGGTTATTATTGAGCAGAGCAAGTGATTTTCAATTTCGGGTGTCGGGTGAGTGGGTGATGAGGGAGAGGGGCGGAATAAAATATCTGACATGGCCAAAAACGGTCTCAATGGTCTTCTAGCAACTCAAAACGAATATCTTGTACACCCCCCTTCCCTCTGTTCACCTTAATTTCTTCATTAGACCATCGAGAGGAGCGTAGAAAATTTTTAGCTTTTTTTATGGCATATTGTTAATGAAAACCAGGCTATTACAGTCCATCAAACTACGACAGATGAAGGGGGAGGCAGGATACCAACAAAATCCGTTTTGGGATCCTGGAAGACCACCCCCTTTGACATTAAAAATCGTTTGCTGAGCTCTATACTGACCAAAGCCGATTAAATTTAGGAAATAAGCATAGCTTGGCGGGGATTTGATATTCTAGAGTGCGGATGACCTCGGATAAAAATTCAATTATGTCCAAATCACCAGGAGCGGGGTGCTGAAGGATAAAAATCGGAAAAATTGTTACTTTTTAAGCCAATCGATAGGCAATCCAAAGATAATCAAAAAGCAGCTTCATAGGTAAATTAGGAGAGGAGATAAGAGGGGTTTCACTCTTTTGACCTTGAAAAAGGGTCGTTTCTTTCCTATCTCTAGCCTAAATTGAGCTAAGAATTTGAAGTTTGGTATGTAGACTTAGTAGAGGCCATAGATGTGCCTTCTGGAGGTTTCGATTTTTCAGCCTCATTACATCCTCTACCAACCTCAAAAATGTAGTTTTTTTGGTCAATTTTTCTTATTTTTGGAGTTTGTTCCTCGTATCACTCCCCTCCTAATTGAGCTAGAAAACTGTAATTTGGTGTGTAGATTTAATACAGGTCCTAGATGTGCCGTTTGAGTGTTTCGACTTTTCAGCCTCATTGCACCTTCTTACTGTCCCGAAAATGTAGTGTTTTTTAATGTGAACAGCCCTAACAAAGCGAAGACTCAAGCCGAGGTTTATTTCTTGTACATGAATTTAGCATATAGATTTAGCAGGGTTTTATTTGATGGACTGAATTATAAGCCTTAAAATCACTGCCTACCCTTGCTACTGATCAAAAAAAAGCATCGCTCTGTGGTGCTTCTTTTATCATTACCGAGATAAGAATTTATCTTACTGAAAATGTGATACATGTGAGATGACGGATAAAGATTTCATTTGTACATATTTGTCAAAATAATTCAAAATAAAATTCGAATGAAAAATTTCAGCCTTCGAATTCGAAATTAGGGAATTAATTTTTCTTCATAAGAAATCACTTAATCTTACGTATTAAAATAATGAGCCTGTATATTTAATCATACTTGTAATGTAAGAGAGATAAATAAAATGAAAATTTCTTCAGTTTTTTAGTCTGATTTTTTTTTTTCAATTAGATAAACAAGACTGATATGATAAAAACTCAAGATACATATGAATATTCAAGTACATACAAAAAGTAAATAAGTTTGAGTTTAAAAAAAAAAAATACACATAAGTACCAAATTGTTTTTTTCTTTAAATCTTTGCAACAATGAAATTCAAATTGAGGTAAGTAGGTATTACCAATATTTTTCAATGAATATAACTAATCAGCGCAGCATTAAAAATATACATTTCATAAAACCAAAAAAATCTGTTTGATTTAATTTTTTACTTTGAAAAAAAAAACCTACAAACTCGCAATAATTCAAGTGTTTAAATTCTCAAAATTTGCAGATGACCCGAAAAAAGCAACCTAAAGACAGACACCCATCACCAGTATGATTTTACCATCGATTATACTTTTCATCGTACCGTTTACGTTGCAAAACGAAGGAGGGGAAGATACGCGCAGAAGAGGCGCTGCTGTAATGCTAAAAACAGAATTCAAACATTCGGGCAAAATCATGGAAAATGCACGCAGCTACCAAGAACTGATTAGAAATAGCGATAAATTCATCGATAAGAGTCATTTCATCAATTCCTGGCACGTTCATTGCTCGGAAAAAATAACCGAATTGAGATGTGCCCCACGATGGGGTAAGACTATCACCCTACACATGGTGAAAGATTTTTTCAAAATAGAGCTATTCGAAAATTTCACCATAATGCCCACGAAAGAGGCATCAAATTACAAGCTATTCATGCAAAAGAGAATCGTTTACGAGAACGGCGAAGAAGAAACATTGCAAGAAAAGCTGAACGTTAATTCGCTGGATACCTTGATAATGACTAAACTGGGTAACTATCCGGTAATTTTGTTGAGTTTTGAGAACGTTACAGCCTCGAGTTACGATCAATTCGTCGAACAAATTGGTACGATAATTGGCGACGTATTCGAACAATTCGTGTACGTCGAAGGAATACTGGAAGATGTTACAGACGTCGAGAATATTTTCTACGAGAATGATGACCCTTCAGATTACGATTACGTTCCATACAAAGACGAAGCTGCGTACAAAGATGAGACTGATTATGACAGCGACGTTGGCGATCGTAAAGAGAAAGATAATTTGAATAAAGCTTTTGCCAAAGTTACAAAAACGCCGCAAAGTGCGTCGAATAAATTTAGAAAAATACTCGAACGCAGAGCAACAGCTGAAGAATTAATCAGCAGCGTACATTTACTGTCGAAACTTTTGCATAAATACTATTCGAAAAAAGTGCTCATTTTGATTGATGATTACGACTGCATCTTCGAGATATTCTTTCTGAATGACATTTGCGAGCAGGATCGTCAAAGTATACGAAAATTTTACGCTTCGTTGCTGCTAAATTCTTTGCAACACAATCAGTATGTGAAAAGAAGTTTAATAACGGGAACGTACGATGTGAAAAGTTTACTCAACGGGCTGAAAACTACTTTGTTCAATACTTCGATTAGTATATTGTATAATCCTTGCGGTTTTACTAGATTCGACATAGACAGAATGTTTCGCTCGTATCCGATCGACGCTGAAGCGAACAGAAAAGCTCGACAATGGTACAACGGATACAGATGTGGAAGAAAGCTGTCGATAACTTTGCACGAAATCGAACCGTTTGTATCGATATTCAACGCTGGTAATTTCACATTATACGAAATACCCAACATGGTCGACGACTACCTTCGCGAATCCATTAAAGTGAAACGATTTCGAGGCATATTGGTCAACAGCATTACAGGAAAAAATTACCTAAAACAAGATTTACATAAAGACGACGCTGAAATACTGAAATTAAAGAAAATACCTTTAACGTGGAATACCGATATCGAAGATACAACACGAGAACGTTATATGTCCCTACTCTTGGCCAGCGGATACTTTACGATTCGAATGAACGGATCGGACGTAATAGTACAATTACCAAATCACAGAATAAAGCATAAATTATCCGAAATGCTGATGGATTATTATAAGAGCGAATTTAACATAGAGCAAAGTTTAATAGATAACGTTATCACCGAAACGTACAATTTTATGGAAAACGACACCGTCGACAGTATCAGTTTCACTCAATCTTTGTACAAATTTTTTCGAGCTTTTCCCCTTTATAATGATATCTTTCCTTTATACCTTATGAAATATGTGTTCCATTATTTCGCTTTGAAAATTTCCTATATTTATAACTATCGTTTGCTCGAAGTTCAAGTCGTGCTGGGTGAACCGATGATGTATTTTTCGTTATTCACTCTCGAACGTAAAGTCATATTTGGTATCAAATTGTCCAACATGCTGAGCGAACGAATGGTCGTTTTGTTACATATGCTCGAAAATAGTACGACTTTGGCACCTGAGTCCTCCAAGTATACGAAAATTGTCGCTTTAGCTATACCACGTCACGGAGATTTTATTCTGCATCACGAGGTTTTGAAGAATTCTTAATAATTATCGCGTAATTCCATCCCCTACAGGTTTTTAATTTTTCTTAAAAATTATCATATTATTTCAAGGGCATATTCTGAGTTCTTTTTGGTTCAAGCTGCAAAAGAAACAGCTAGAGAAAGAGAGAAAAATGTTGATAAAATCTTCAAATCGACCTACTGCACGACAATATGCGAGTTTAAACGCTGATTTTTGTGGATATTTTCCATAGTTTTTGAAAAAAAAAAAGTATAAAATTGAAATAAGAATTATTGACGATTGAATCTTCAGAATATCTTCAAAACTATGCATAGAAGGTTGTTTCTACAGTTGCACAGAGATTTTATCGATATCTTTTTTGGTTCTTTTAAAAAACGACTGCAAAGTGAATACTTTGGATGGTTTTCTAAAATAATTTTTACAAAAGGCTCATTCCATGTCAAAACGACCGAAAAAGTAACTCGGGTTTTTCGATTTTGCTCAAAACTTTTTTTTGGAATTCTTCTCGCGGCCTTGACCCTTGATGAGGGTGAGGGGGGGCTTTAATTTTCGAATAATTGCGATATTCTGTCAAACAGCTCAATTTTGAAGGCTCATATTTCGAGATTTAGGATAAAAGTAGCGGTTTTATTGGTAATTCAATGAAAATTCAAAATTGATATTGAAAATTTTGAAAGCCCAAATTTAAATTTTTGAGACGAAAGCTCAACTTTTCAGGATAAGTATAAAAATTGAAAGCGGTCATTTAAAATTTGAAAAAATCACCCCGAATGGAACTTTTAAAGCTAGTTTTAACAGATTAATTTTCAAAACGGTATCTTGACACTCCTGGGAGGCACAGAGACTCTCAGTTTTGGTCACAATTCCAAAAAAAAAGTAAAGTGAAGTGACATATCGATTTCTACTAATTCGAGGACGCCAAGTTTGCTTATCGACTTATTTTTTCGATCCGATCCTTCTAAACGCTCCCATCAGCTTGCCCAGTATGGTTAAAATTGAAAAATATTGAAAAAACGAACTGACATATCGATTATAACTAATTTCAGATCGCTGAACATGAATATTCAATTATTTTTTGGATCTGTCCCTCAAGTGCCCACTTACGCAGATATCAATTCGTACTAATTCGGCCCCACTGAGATCGAACATCAACTTACTTTCTTGACACACCTCCGTCGTGCTCTAAACTGACCTGTACAGATTACCGAAAAGAAAACGATTCGTGGAACTGTTTGAAATGTATTGAAATATTTACAGTTCAAATTTTAAACCTTTTAAACCGTTCTATGTCGGAGAAAGCTCCGATGAATTCTCAAAAATCCGAGAAAACAATAGGCATTCATGAATGCAGAATATGCCCTTAAAGATTTGACTTGACATAGTTTTGATAGTAAGCAGATTTTAATTTTTTTCACCCTCATAGCAGGCTAAGCATAGCCATTTTCTCTTAGGTTGTAAAATTCAAATTTTTTCGGATGAGCTCGTTAAGCAGTACGCACTAGGAAAATAAGATTTTTTAGCTATTCGCGATTTGTTCCATTTCACTGGGGGAAGGGAAGGGGGAGGGTTACGTTGATTTTTTTTCTTTGTGATTTCTTCACTGATTTTTTTTCAAACTTGGTATGAAAATGAAGGTACATAAGTTGAAAGCTATGGCATTTTTTCAAATTTTTACGACCCGAAATTTAAACTTCAAATCGACTTTGGAAACTTTGAGGGGCTCTGTGGTGCCTTGTTTTTCAGCTGGCAACTTGAAAAAATTATTTCATGTTATTAGAAGTGTATTATACTCTTTAGAAATTTATTGAGACGGTGGCGCCCTCTATAGCCAGCCAAAACTATTTTTTTTAGTTTGCTAAACGTCGAATCTCGGGTCAAATAAGACAAATTTGAGCGTCACAAAGTGGACTAGCAGTACAAAAAATTAGAAAAAATTTAGGGTAGTATAAAATACATACTTCTAATAACACGATATAATATTTTCAAATTTTTAACCCAAAAAGGAGGTCCGTCAGGACTTCCTATAGTTTTAAAAATCGTTTTGAAAGCCAACACCCTGCTCCCCCCCCCCCCCCCTTTTTGTTTTAAAAAACCTTTTTAAAGCCCACCCCCCGCCCAAGCCCCCCCCCCGATATTTATACTTCCATACTATAAAATTTATTTTGAAAACGTCCCTTTAAGTACATTTCTCATTTCACCCCAACCTTCCCCCGGAAAGTTGAAAATCGCGAAATCATATAAAAATTGCTTTTGTTAGCAGTAGCGTAATAACAGCCGGATTCTGGAAGGAAGGGGAGGGGGAGGGGGTAATTTGCTGAAATTTTATTTCAGTACGTTAAAGAGCATTCCTAGATAATTCTAAAAAAAATTCAGAGGAAAGATTTCCCTCACCCTTCCCTCAGGACATAGATAATTATCATATTTAGGGGATTCGATTCATGCGAAAACGACACCTGAACACAAATTTAGCCTTTATTTTTCGTTCGAATCTCTCACTTACATTTTGACTTTTTACCCCTTCCCCTTCATGCAATCGTGTCCACCATTCTGCAATCATGTTTTTCTGATAAAATATTAATGACGTAATCTGATAGAAAATTTCACGCTGAACAACTTCATTTCCATTCATTTTAGCGCATTAGCTATTATTTCTGAGAAAAATGCATTTTTAAGCATTTTTTGGGTTTTTTAGAACGGTCTAAACTTTTAAAACATATTGCAAAATATTTCTAAAAATTATACTCGTCTAAACGTATACTTTGAAGGAAAAAAATTCACAAGTTGAGTGCGGGGTTCAAAACAGCAGCAATTTGAAGTTTTTCTTTGCCACCTCCTCCCCCTCCACGAGGCATAAAAATTTTGGGAAAAAATTCACGTCAATAGACCTATCATTCCTCTAAACATTTGAAATAAAATTTACAATTTTTCCTCAAATACGCGAAAATATAGAATTTCGTCATCCCCCAAACACGTTTTTGCAATATTCTGAGGCAGGGAAAGTGGGGAGGGGGAAATTTTTTGGTCTTAAAATTTCTTTAGAGACGCCCAATGATGTTTTGTGAACCATTTAAAAATTTTAGATCAAGATTATTTCGCTTATTCGTATATGGGAATACCCTTTGCTCGAGGGGGGGGGGCAGGGTTGCACAATTTTTAGGGTCACGAGTCGGAAAATTGGTATTTTGATGTATTTCTAATCTCTTAATGCAGAATTTTACAGTTATTTCACATGTAAAAATGAATTTTTAGGTTAAAAAACCTCGTTCGAAGGCTATCTCTTTCCCCCCCCTCTCCCTTTTACACCATTGTTCATCAGTGCCAAACGAGTGCATCCGAAAAATTAGAATTTTTCGATCCAAAATGACAAATGATTATGTTTATACAGCTTGCTATACCCTTTGAAAAACTCTCAAATGTGAGTATTACTTTTTAAATTTAAAACTTGCTCCCATTACTGTATTATTTATTCAATAAATCAAGTATGTAATAAATTATAATTTAATTAACGCGAACGAATACCTTAAAAAAACTTCGATAAAAAAAAATAAAATATATCGAACTGGCTGATAAATCTAATCGCCAAAGTTAAAAGGCCAAAGCCTCGAATTGATTATTTTTACACCGAGACAAGCTGAACTCGATGTGCAAGATAAGGCCAGTAGATAAAGTGGCAATGTCGGAAGAAAAAATCCAAATGGATATTCTAAAAGTGTACTTACTCAATTTCCTCGAATTCCAAATTGTTACATTTTCATCGCAATTTTTATTGAAATGTTGACCCGATTGAACTGGAAATAAGCAGTAGTATCTGCGCAAGGTAAACAAAAACTAAATTAATAAATCATCGTTTCGCACGAGCATGTTCTTACGCTAGATAATTAATTTTGGCATAATTTCATAGGGTACACATCGCCAATTACATAACAGCACATTGACAGATTCGGTATTTGGTACAATGAACCTGTTGCTTTTTTTGTCATATTTACAAATTCTGGCCAGCTCGATTTACGCTGCTAGTAACGGCGATGGAAAAAACTCGACCGTTATTGTTATACAAAAAAAAATCTACAAAAATGGCGGCCGGATTTACGAAGGAGCTCGTACGTACCGGGAACTGGTTGAAAAGAGCGACGTGTTCATTGACAAGACCACATTGATAACGAAATTATTCGAATTTAAAAGCATAAAAATACTGTTAATTTTATCATATCCGGGATGGTTAAAGACGGTCAACTTGCACATGGTGAAGTCATTTTACGAGATAGAGACAACCGAAGAGGGTGTCCAAATTAGCCGACCAGAAGCTCCTAATTACAAATTATTCTCTCGAGGAATAGTAGTCCACGAAGATGGCGAACAGGAGGAAGAGTTGCAAGATCGACTAATGGTTAGTCAGCATATTGATTTCATCGATCTGTTTCAAGGTAAATATCCGGTTATATTTGTGAGTTTCGCCAACGTCAGCGGGTCAACTTACGAAACATTTGTGCAACAAGTAGGCTCCGTAGTGAGCGATATCTACAAACGGTACAAATATCTGACCACCATGTTGGATGGTATATCGGACGATGAATTCTTTGATCGAGGTAACGCGAACTGTGCCAATGAACAAACCGAAGCCAACGACGCAGATACCGAGAATAACGAAACCACTGCTGAGGCTAAGACCGAGACCAACGAAAAGCTGATCGGTTTGTTTAATAAATTCGTCGAAGGAATCGCGAACGCCGAAGAGATAATCGATAGTCTTTGGGTTTTATCGAAACTTTTGTACAAATACTTCAACCAGAGATGCTACGTATTGGTAGATGACTTCGACTGTATTTTTAAATCATTTTTCACGAACGATGTCTCCGAACAGGATCAACGAAGTATTCGAACATTTTACTCCAGCTTGTTAATCAACACGATGCAAAAGAACGAATTTATCTCTAGGAGCATAATTACCGGAACATACGACGCCAGAAGCTTACTGGACGGATTCGACGAAGCGGTACGATTAAATACGACCGAGACTATTTTATACAATGCTTTTTCCATGACAGGATTCGAAGTGGACTCCATGTTCAAGACATTCCCGTCCAGCTCAAAATTAGATAGAAAATCACGACAATGGTTCGGAGGCTACAGAAGCGGTAGATTGCTATCGAAACGTCTGCACGAATTCGTTTCCTACGTTAACGTATTCAACAATAAAAACGTAACGTATAACGACATACCCACCGCAGCAGACTCGTTTATACGAAAATCGTTAGAAGTGAAAAGATTTCGAGGCATGTTGGCCAATATCGTTACCGGTAAACCGTATCTGAAGCAATTTACCTATTACGACCACGCCGCCATTTTAGACTTGAAGAAAATCCCTTTAACGGCCGATTTCGTAGTCGAACAAGAGGATAGAATGAAATACCTGACATTACTGTCGTGCAGCGGATACTTCACGGATAGAAAAAATTACACCGATGTATCGTTACAAGTACCAAATCACAGGGTTAAGCATAAATTATCCGAAATTATCATGGATTATTACCGATCCAAGTATAACATTTTACCTCATCTTATCGATAACGTCATGTTCAGCATGTACGATTACATGATCGAAGAAAACGCCGATTGCTCGCCATTTGGTAAAGCTCTGTACGAATTCTTCACTCATTTCCCCCTCCAGTCGGATATATACCCATTTCACCTGCTCAACTATGTAATTAATTATTTCGCTTTAAGAATCAGCAATAGGTATAATTTTCGTTTGCTAGACCTTCATACGCAGCTTCACGATCCTACCGTTTATTTGGCGTTGTACTCTCCCGAAATTAAAATCGTTATCGGAGCCAAAGTAGCTTCCTTGGTGAGTGAAAGAATGCTGTTGACTCTGCATAAGTGGGAAAATTACACCATCTATGCTCCAGTACCGAATCGAACGAAAATCATCGCTATTGGTATACCACTTCACGGAGATTATCAAATATATCAAAGTGTTATTCATCATAATCCAGTATAGTATTTTTTTTTTTAAATTTCAATTATTTAGGTAATTATTTATTTTGTTTTCGATTCGGAAAATAATTCATTTCTAAAACGTGACTCGATCAATAAATCGTTTGCGAATTAAATCGAAATATATTATTTTTGTAACGAGGCAACGAAGATTCAAATTTTTCATCAAGTTTAGGCTACCCAGCTGAGTAGACCTTTTACCTTGGCAAGTGTTGGGTTTCGATGAACGCTGACAGTCAACTATGACATAATGCAGGAGCCTATCAATGTGCAGACATAGCACTAAAACCCGTTCCTTCGAATGTGAGGATAGGGTATATGCGAGTAACCGACTTTAAAAATGATCTCAATGGTGTTCTAGGACTTTAAAACGAACGCTGTTGAAATTCCCCCAGTGCAACCAGCATGAAGGATATTCTGCAATAGTTTGGAATTTTTTAATAATATGACACAACAGAAAGTCAGATTAATGGATGTCCTGCTTTCAATAATACATCAAACACAGCCCCACACTTCCTCACTATCAAACAGGACCTCATGAAAACTCTGAATATTTTGAAAATAATTAAAACCCCAAAATTCAACCCACCCAGAATACTCTTACTTCAACAGTACAGATCCCTCAACAATCCCAGATTCATTAATTGAAATGAAAAAAATCCTCATACTAATCAGCAGACTAAACCTGAGCCACCAAATTTAAGTTCTCCCACCTTCCCAATCTACTCAACACTGGGTCTAAAAATCGTGAAATTATATACGCCTAGTATCATAAAAATTAAACAAAAAAAAAAAAAAAATGAAACGTCACCGAAATTAATTACGTTGAAAAATGGGTGAAAATTTTCAAAAAACGTATTGACCAAAAAGGCTTGAAAAGTGCAAAAAATCAATCAAAAATCGCGAAAGAACGTGAAAATTAATCTAAAATATGAAATAAATTGTTGAAAATCATCGAAAATGATCTGAAAAATTGACAAAAACGGATGAAAAGTGCAAAACATTTATCAAAAAACACGAAAAAATGTGAAAATTGACCTAAACTATGAAAAAAATTGTTAAAAATCAATGACAATTGCGTAAAAAATGTAGAAAATTGATCAAAAACCACGAAAAAATGGTGACAATTACATAAAAATTAACCTAAAATGTGAAAAAAATCGTGAAAGATCTATGAAAATTACGTAAAAAATGCAGAAAATTGATCAAAAATCACGAAAAAATTTAGGTGAAAATTGACCTAAATGTGAAAGAAATCGTTAAAAATCATTCAGATTTGAGTAAAAGAAAATTTTTTAGAAAATGGGAGAATAGTGTAAAAAATTAATAAACAATCACGAAAAATAAGTAAAAATTCAACTAATGCAGAAAAAAAATCATTAAAAATTAAAATTTGGAGGAAAAATGAAGAAAATTGATAAAAATTATCGATAATTGCAGTAAAATATAAAAAAACTTGTTAAAAATCGCAGTAAATTGGGTAATCATTTTTTAAAAATGAGAGAATAGTGAAAAAATTGATAAACAATCACAAAAAATAGGTAAAAATTCAGCTAAAGTTAAAAAAAATTATTAAAAATTAAAATTTAGGGAAAAAATGAAGAATTTTGATCGATAATCATGCAAAAATGTTGAAAAACATGAGAAAAGTGGCAAAAAAATGACGGAAATGATCAAAAATTAGGCTAAAAATTGACAAATATGATTAAAAATTAAAAAAAATTGATCAAAATTAGTGAAAAATGTTGTAAAATGGTCGAAAATTGACTCAATTTGTAAAAGAAATTTTTAAAAAAATCTTCGAAAATTTTGCAAAAAATTTGTTAAAATGGATAAAAAAAAACAAAAAATTGATCTAAAATTACGAAAAAAATATTGAAAATTAGGCGAAAATTTATCTAAAAAATGATTAAAATCGTTCAAAACAATTGATAATTGGGTAAAAGTGGGGTGAAACTGAAGAAAATTGATCGAAAATCACGAAGGAATATTGAAAAATTCTTGATGATTATCGAAAATTTTGTAAAAAAATTTTTTAAAGCCGATAAAAAGTGTAAAAAATTGACACAAAAATTACGAAAAATTATTGAAAATTTGATGAAAATTGACCTGAAATATGAAAAAAAATCTTCAAAAACCGTTGTAAATTGGATAAAAATTTCGCAAATACGAGTAAAAGTGTCAATAATTGATCAAAAATCACGAAAAAATGTAAAAAATTAGGTGAAAATTGACCTAAAATGAGAGAAAAAAATGGATAAGAAGTGCATATGATGGAACAAAAATCCAGATTGTTAAATGTCAACTTTAAACTTATTTTTCTCGAAAACGACGAACTTTAGAGGAAAACTGCATAAAACCAAAATCAAGTTCAACAGTAGTTATCTCATTATAAAGAAATGAGCTTTTAAAGTCAAAAAATCTCAAAAACTCAACTTTGTCTGAACTAAATAGCAGTACCCATAGGGTTGAAATCCAAAATTTGAGTACTTTCTTCTTTCCTGGGTGGGAAAGCCAGACTAAAATTATAGCTTATTTTCAAAATAAGTCCGGCTTTCCTGGTTTTTCGATCTTGTTACAGCACATCGTAGAATACGAGGTTCTGCTACGTTCTTCTCCAAAAATCAAGCTCTGGTTCATGATACTTCAGAGCTTTGCTCATTTCATTCTAAACATTGATATCAATTCCTAAAGCAAAATTTTTTTCATTTTAAAATTTTAGATTCCGAATTCGAAACAAGTTTCGCAGTAGTACTACTGTTTCGATATTATTTTTTGAAGCCAAATTTTATGGGAAAAATTTGTAACATTATCGTCCATCAATTTAGTAGAGTGCTGAGAATAATAATACTCATAGAATACTATTCAGCCACCAAAAGATTCATTTTCGACCATAAACTCTCATTCTGTGCTATGCTTCGTCGTCACAACATGATTTAGAATCAAGCGAATCAAAAATAAAAAAAATAAAAAATAAAAAGCACGTCCAGCTCATTTCAATATATACTGTTCGGTGCTTATTTCGACTACATTAGCAATTTAACATTATAATGCATTTTTCTAGTTAGCAATTTTTTTTTTTTTATTTACTTATAATAACTCGGAGCAATAAAATCTGCGGCAAAGTTGGGTAATTTTTTTTATCGGAACCTGTCGACACATCGAACTAGATATTTTACTTAGCTCGGGGCGTGTAACTTACGTTCCAAATCGCTTGTTTATTTTTCACCGACGAAAAAAGTTGTTGGTTTTTTTTTTTCATTTTCAGAGGGGAAAAAAATACTGGGTACAATGATAGAGGGAGAGAGGGGAGGTAAAAAAGAAGATAACCCAAGAGTAGAGTATAATATCCACTGGAGCAAGTATAACGAAAAGAATCTCTAACATCCATCACAGTTAACTTATAAAACGTGTACGTTTACCCAGCCATTATGGCGTGAATGATGGTATCCATTTCTCTATTTACTCCGTATAAGTACCATAATAATACCATATCCTTTTAGCAGTTAACAGATCTGAATCGTAAACAATACCAAATAAATGGCTCATTTTGAGCAGAATCTACGTTCGATGGGCGCAACCCAGCCGGAGGGTAACGAAAACAATGTTCGCAGCAATAAAGCTTCACTTAAACTACGGTCGTTAAAATTTTTCCAAAACAATTTCCATCTCGCGATGTGCACTCTCTGTTGTTGGTACATTTATGCTCGTATGTGTGTATTCGTCGCATCGGTAAATTCGTCACAATATCGTGGTAATCGGTCAAAGTTACGATGCCAACTAAACGTAATACTCGTAAGTAGGTAAAGTTGTACGAGACTAAAATCCACCTTAATCCGCACCACACCGCACCGCACCCCTTCTACCGTGTATCTACACCGAACGAGAGCACCTTCTCCAGACTTAAGTAAATAGACAATCTTACTAATAAGCTGGCACCTTCGATATTAAATGCTCGCCAAGTCGGTCGCAAATCCTTCGTAGACGATTTTTTTTTTTTTTTTTTTTTTTCGTTTTCTTCGTTTTAAAAATAACACGTTCGTTGAGATCTGGAGCAAAGAGGCTAAATGCATTCACAGTTCCCACTATCGGGCCTGCTTCGTCTGTCGTCTCTCATCTACGCATACGTGGGGAATTTTTTTGGCAGAGTAAACCATTCGCGATTGCCAGTATCGATAGCTCGTTATTTTACGCGTACTCGGTATACTTCAACTTTGTACGCTTGTATATATAATTAATATATATATACATATATAAATATATAAACAACATAGCCAAATTTCTGGCTCTAAGGTACTTTTCCATCCAGCGATGGCTGGTCGACAAACGTAGCCTCGCCGCTGAATAATTAATCATTTATCGAACCACATATATTTATTTCATTTTCGTAAAACACGACCGGACCGCAAACGCGTTAATAACTGGTAAATTTTCGTGACCCCTTAATACCATAATTTTGCAGAGCGCACTCGTAAATTAGATACCTCTTTTTCGTCGTGTCCCATGGTCGTCGTCGCCCGTAAAGAAAAGCCACCAATTTATACGATCCTGCGGTAGGTGCAATCCCTTTCGCATACCACACAATCTCATATTTTCTCGCTAACCGTTGAACATGGTGAAAAAAAAAAACCACGAAATAAAAAAAATTAAAGTCACCGAAGAGTACGTTGCCTTCCTTCGTGGTGTGAGAGAATGTACACAGGCGAAGGGCTATTTACGTGAAAATTTACGTTACGGGTATTTCATTTCTTCGTCGTCGCGTCTAATTGAAAAAAATAGTCTCGAGGAGAGGGAAAAAGCCACGAACTCTTCGTCTTTATACAGTTTAGTTTGACAGCTTTAAACTTTTTTCTCTTTTTTCTTTTTTTTTTTTTTCAACGTAAATTTAATTTTAAATTCAATTTTAAACTTTTAACCGTTCACTACTCTTTTTTTTTTTTTTTTTTTTTTCTTATACTCTTTAAAAAGCTTTGAAATATGGTTTTCCTTTGTATACAAGAAAATTTATTTACGTCGGATAATTTTATCCGTTTTGTCTCCGCAGCCACCGTCATTCTGTAAAATATGTAAGCATGGAAAATACGTTGAGAAATCATTTTCAGATTGGTTGAGTATATATACTCTAATATGTCTGTTTCGTTATTATTATTATTTTTTTTTTTTTACAAAATTTCATATTAGTCTAGAATTTTTTTTATAGTTTTAAAATTATAGTCGAGCTTTTTTTTTTTTTGGCAATGTAAATAATTATTTACGAGTTGTAAAATTGAAGCTGAAATGTGAAAACAGAAATGAAAAGGTTTTTTTTTAAATATAAAGTGAAAAAAGGTAACAAAAAATTGCAGGATTTTTGCCAGAAAATGAGTTATACGTGATTAAATTGTGTTTTCTTGATGTCTGCATTTTTTTTTTTATTTTAGAAAAATTTAATAAAATGAACTCGTTACCATGAAATATTTCGTTTCGATTACGAGAAGGCAGCCCCAGAAGGAAAAAATTGAGATTTTCGCTCTGGCTGGTTTTTGAATTACAGGTCATGCTTGCATTGAAATGTCTCCTTGGAAAATTTTAACCTTGTACGGGTCACAGAAGGCTGCTGGAATTCCCCGAAGTAAAAAAACACCCTTTTTTGTTTCTGCCTTCTGAAAAGATTTTTTATTGATTATGCCTAAGTCAGTATCAAGAAGATGCGATTTCAGAAGCTAAATCACACTCGAGTAGTTTATTTTTGTTTCTTACTTCAGTTTGGATATGAGATATATACGTGGAATGAATAAAAAATGAGAGAAGCTGCCCAAAAAACCATTTTTTCGAGGTTGGCGATGAAAAGTTGAAATTTACAAAACGTACATTTAGAATCTCTACGAAACATTTACATGCCAAATTTCAACTATCTATTTCAATTTTGAGGGCAGATGTAAATGAAACAAGCGAAAAAATGAGAAAAACCAGCCACAAAACCAATTCTTTGGAGCTGAAAAATCGAACCTCCAAAAAAGCATACCTAGGACTTCCACCAAGTACGCGGGTCGAATTTTAACCCCCCCCCCCCCCCACTTCAATTTGGATAGAATATGGGAAACACCAATATCTCTCCTTCTAACTGACCTAGGAGATTGATTCTTGGATATGGTAAACAACTATTGATTCTCTATCAATTTGCTTAAGAACGAACAATTTTTACAATTTTTTTCGTCCTCTCTCACCTCTTTTCTCAAATTTGGTTTGACTGAATTTTCAGCCAAGGTCAATCCCGCTTGAGAATATCAAATTGGCCGCCAATCTAAGCCTACTGCCCAGGATTTGGTCGATATCAAGTTGAGCAAATAATTTTTATCTTCAGCAGGTTTCGACGAAAAAAAAAAATGAATGGAATAATATCTTACGTCGTTAAAATGGTCTTAATGGTCTTCTAAGATCCTAAACGTAATTTCGTTAAGATGAAGTTGTGTACAACAGCATTGCGTTTTGTTTTCAATTTAGTTATCCATATACTAAAAATTCGGACTTTTCTATGAAAATAAATGGTTTGGCACGCCCATTACTAGGCTACGTTAGTACAGAAAACAATTGTAGAATTTTGAAAAATTCATCAGGAAAAAGTAAAAATAAAAGTGAAAATTACTTTTCACTTCTCTAATTATGAAATTGGTCGGAAATCGTGTATTTTTTTCGACGATTCCCAGACAGCCATCTTTTCAGTTTTGTATTGTTGGGGACACATTTTTTTAGGAATGGTGATAGCAAAATCAGGAACCCTCGCTTTCTCACCTAACAATTTACTGGGGTTGAAATTGAAGAGAATAATCCTTGAGGGATAATCTCTTACCACTAAAAGAATAAATATCATTAGCCTTCCAACACTGTCATAAGCCTAGAAAAAAAAGATTAGCGTAGTTATTTCGTATGTGACGTCAGGTTTTAGAAAAATCACTGTCCAACACACTCGGTATAAAAATGTCAAGTATGTTCTATTCTGGCAATTCTCGAATAACATGGCTTTCATTTGATTTTTGCTCGGATCTGGTTTCTTCAGGTTTATGACAACAAGGTTAGGAAGCCTAGCTTTCTTATGCAACAGGCGATGGTGTTTGAATATATGTAATAATACTCTATGGTTTAATCCATTCATTCGACTCCAAGTATAAAATTGATCGAGTATGTTCTATTGTTTCTGGCATTTCCCAGATAACAA
>FIZR01027680.1:0-16415 GCA_900060175.1 Ferrisia virgata | reverse complement strand
AAATTTTTTTTTTTTTTTTTTTTTTTTTTTTTATAAAACTTAGATTGTACAACATGAATTTATAAATAGTTCGTGAAATTTAGAGAACAGAGGGCCCAGCTTCTACATCGTCTGCACTTGCCTCCATTCTGCTTCTCTTAACATCAGGACCCAGCAATTCTTCCGCTTCATTGAGGCTGCTATCCAGATCGTCTACTGGCCTGCTTCTCTTCAAACTTATGAACTCCGAGGGTACGAAGGATAGAGGATGCTTTTCAATAACATCAACTTGCCTTTGGACAGTTTCTGCCATGGTAATGTGATACAGGCTGCTTCTTGTTGCCGTGTAAAGCCTATTGTTAACGTACGTCCTGTACCTTGAATCTGGGGGTATGGATTCAGAGTTTCTAATTAAAAATGAAATACTTTTTAGCGGTGCCTCAACATCAATTATGGTTGATAGACTATATCCTGACAAATGGTCTGGCAGTATGTTTGCGAAGTTTATTCTTTGATCAGCTGGGCATTCAAGGTCCAAACCAAATAGGTTGAACTTAGAAGTCCTTGGGTTGAAACTGAAAACACCTTCGTTTGCCCCGAAATCTATAGTTCCGAAAGCAGGCACTGTGAATTTGTAATTCATGTCAGGATTAATTTCTGATAAATGAGGGTGGTAACAGAAATAGTAAACAAAGGCTATATGGTGGTAGACTTCCGGGTCTTCACTCTTGTTCATAGCTAAAGAATATGCGAAGTTCCTAGCTATTGTTGATATGTTAGTCCTCTGATCAACTTGAATGAATTCTCCAATCTTCTGGTTCTTCCATGTAAAATCAGGGTTGCGGGCTTTTAATCTTGCCATCAATTCTTTTATATTTCTGACGTAATAGAAGATTTTATGCTTTAACATTTTTCTTGGCTGGAAATAATCTAAGAACTTGGTTGACACATTCTCAGTCGTGGCATAAAGGTAAACGTCATTTGCTACTGGCGGAATCTCGATTGACTGGCCAGTCACGCCTAATATCATCAGCCCGTTTACAACTTTGGCCTTACACTTTAGGGATGGATTAAATTCTGTTTCTCTCTTCATTTGGAGTTTGCCTAATAATTCATACTTCTTTTGTTGGATGGCCATTATTAGTTCTTGCCTACTAATTCCTAAAAAGTTTTGTAGCTTTGTTTTTAGTTTGGTGTCAATTTGTTGGTAGATCCTGCTCTTACTTTTCCCAGTACTCAACTTCCACTCCCATCTTATGTAATTAGCAACGTCTGCTAATATAGCTAGAGTCTCTGTTGTCGATGTGAGGTTCATTGCGATTGAATCTAAGAAAGGACCATCATGTACGAAATTGCCCCTAGTTTCTCCGTTTTTAAAGTCTACTGTCTCAATTCCATGATACTCGTTGTAAAAGTAATTTGACTTGTTCTTTGTCTCAATTACTCTGGTTTGTGATTTCCTAGGGGAAAAGTTTGTGCCTCTCAGCTGTGACACCATGGTAATTTCCCTCCCTAAAGTCGCTTTCAAAGCCGTAGTGTATATGGTGTCTTCCCAGTCACTAAGGGCTAGTGCCTCTGAAACGCTGCTACCTCCTAATCTAGCCCTCTGACAGCACTCTGTCACGTCCTCTATTGATATTCCGTCTTGTAGCGCCTTGATCATAACTTGACTAAAATTATATAACTGCATCTTAAGTTCATCAGTTTTGACCGTGTCGCGAACTTTCAAATTGGTAATTGTGAACATACTTTGTTGTACCGCGTATCTGAATGGGCCTGTGTAATCCAGAACACCAGGTGTAGATGGAAGCATCCTTACCTTTTTGTCCATTGCCGAAAGCATAATTCGGGACTGCTGGGCAAATGACATCTTGTCTACTACACACATGTATAGTAAGTAATTATGCAAAATTTTGAAAACCCTTGTCATAAATTGTTCAGTATTATTTTTAAAGTTGGCGCTACTAAGAATTAACTTTTTTAAACAAAATTGCATTTTTTTTGTTTTTTTTTTTTTTGTTGAAAGTGTGTCATAAAATTAGAATAGGAGTACTTTTTGACTAATTCAGACTCGCTAAATTTGTACCCTTCGTTTATTATTCGTTAGAATCAGTCGTTTGCATTATGACCCCTTCCCCCTCATTTTTCCATGCCCGCAGATCTGTAATTATATTTCTCAACCGAAATTTTGATGTTGTAATCTGGTATAAAATTGTATGCTGAGCAACTTTACTTCTATTCATTCTTAGCGTATTAGCATATATTTCTGAGAAAAACGCACTTTTGAGCATTTTTTAAAAGTTTTTAAGAACAGTCTGTCTCCCAGGATCGCAGCAGCAGAAACTGAAAGTTTTTTTTTGTCAATTTCCCCCGTCCCCTTCAACCACTATACTTCACTAGTGAACATTATTGGAAAAATTCGTGTTGATAGATCATGACTTTGAACATTTTGATCAAAATCATAATTTTTTCTTAAATATGCGTGAGTAGAGAATTTTTTTCAAAAAAATTCTGCGCATGGGGTTAGGAACGAGAAATTTTTTATGATGTTTTGTGGAAATTTTGAAATTCTGAGGTCAAGGGCGTTTGTCTGTTTTAATTCGAGAATATCCTTATCAATCAATTTATATTTTTAAATTAAAAAAAATTATTTAATATATTATTGAATATTAAATAATTATAAATTTTTAAACTATGAATTATTCTAAGAAAAAAACCTTTATTTAAAAAAAATTCAATAAATAAATTTTTGAAATAAAAAAAATATGTATAAAGTAAACCATTCGTATTCTTTGATTAAATTTTGAAATACTTTTACTTTCTCACTAGCAGTTTTTTCAATATTAAAAATTATCTTATCAGATTCATAAGCAAACACTGACTTCGCCTTGGTTTTAGGTTTACGAAAAGCAATAATTTTCTCCAACATTTTTATCGGCCCTTTTATGCTACTTACTACTAGCTTAAGGTGTTCTTCATCCAGCCGTTTAGCTATTATTGTTTTAGCTGTAATCGCTAAATTGCTCGTTCTTTCGATTATTATACTCACCTTGATTTCTGTAATCGTAATAGCTACGATTTTTTGCTACAAAAGCAAGATATTTCTGTTCTTTTCTTTTTAAACTTACGTTTTTACGTTCACTTTCTATTTCATGCACCAAATGCTTGACTTCTTCAACTTCAGGAGTAGGTTATCTTCTTAACATGTTCATTACACCATCTTTTTGTATAATTTGGTAAACCCATTACAAAGATATCAACTTCGATTCCATGTGGAATCATCGTACACTATTTCATTTTGATTTTCAAAAAAAAACTTTACACAAAGACCCGCTTTGATATGTAGAAGACTGACGGTCGATTCTATTACCATAGACCGCACTTTAGGAACCCTCATAGTCCACTACAATAACTTGACTTACTATATATTGGTGGTCCCGTTAATGCACATTGTATAACTCTTTCAACATTAATCATTGCAGTATTAAATCCTTGGAAAATTTGCATTTCGAATTAAGTCCTCACAATTCACCCCTATTGTTGAAAATGCAGTTATAAAATAATCAAACACGTAACAACGAAGTCCAGCGTTAGTTCTCCCCCTCCCCGTGGCCCTATCTTTTTTATTTATATATCAATTTAAAACCAATTCTCAGCTTATTTACTCAACTTGTTAGTGTCGTGAAATGAAAAAAAAAAATCAAGGTACGAGTCATGTATTATACCTTTGGTTTTATTTCCATAACAAAATCCTTCTCTTTTCAAATTCCTGCAGTGTAGAAACATGAAATAATTAGTAATACTTTTACCCTTTAGTGAAACCATATTTTTTTTTCACGTATAAGAAAATTGCATTCATCCCTTTTGTTAGCGTATCTCGGCGCTAAATTATTATAAAATATGAATCACATCGAAACCGATACCTACTTTCTTCGGTAATTACATCTAAAAAAGAGAAGCACTTAGGATTTAAAACTCTTTCGGTTCTCGTACAGAGAGAGATCTGCTTAAAGAATAAAAAAAAAGTCGTAAAATTCTAGCATAATGAGCCCCTGTTTGAGGGTAGGATATAAGGTGAAGGAGCAGATATTAATAATAGTTTTATAAGTCTAATACGTTAAAACAGCAGTTTTTAATCTTTTTAATACCTTTGTCTCCCCAGAGGTAATAAAATTTTCTTACCAGTCCCTCGCATATAAAAGAACGCCGATTTATTAAGACCCTTTTTTTGAGAATACAACTTTACTTCATGTCGAGTAAATAAGCTCACTCGAACGCGTTCTCGATATTCGAAGACGAAGACGGAGACGATGGGCGATGTTTTGCTTTTATTTTTTTACACATCAATGAATACAGCAGTGAACTTTTCAACACCGAGGGTGTCAATCATTTATTATTAAAATTCATTTTTCTTTTAGACGAGCTTTCCTCGGCGAGTAGAGAAGAATCCGGATTTTTTCCTCCGGTATTTCGCTGTCTTAACCTGCGCTCTGTGTATCGTATCTTCGTTCCCTACGAATGGTTGTATGTGTATTGTGTTTTCTGCGTATGAAAATCGCGTTCTTTCGTTGTAGTTTTGTCAATCTAGGTAAAAGTCAAAAAAAAAATTCCCATTGTAGATTTTTTTCGTGTAATATGTCAGCAAAATGTCCCCAAACAAAAATACTGAAAGTCCCCATCGATAAGAGGTGAACGCGACCTACAGGGTGGTGTAGATGCCCCACCTCTCTATCAGTTTTTTTCAGTATATCTCCGTAAATATCAATTTTAGCCTCACAAGAGTGATATACAAATTTAAAGTAGACCCAATTTTCTACAACTTTTTTTCCGTAATTTTTTTCGTAGGTCCATTAGGAGCGACGGGGACGAGACATCAAAAAAGGGTATTTTCTGAATCACGGCATGAATGGCCATAAAATTTAACGAAACCTCGCATCATGAATTTTATTGAGCGCAAATAGTAGTTTTCCTCCAAAATATTAATTTTTCTCGTCCGTATTGCCTCCCCCCCTGTTTTCTCATTTTTTCATTATTTTTCCCTTGATAACCATACAGTGTAAGTCAAATTGTAGCAGTAGGAATAATTCGAATACTAATATTTCATCTCAGTCCTACTTTTTCCTCCCTCTACCAAACCACAAATTTTAGTTGAAAGGCATAGTGAATTACGCTTTAAAATGCCAATTTTGTTTAGACATGGTGAGTAATAATTTTTTTCATCCTACAAAATGCTCAAACCACCCTCTGTATCCCCAATTTTTTTTTGCATTACATACAACTTTATTTAAAATTAATTTTTCTCACGAACCGCAAACGTAGCTCAGAAATCGACTGGCAATGTTATTCTACTAGCTTCATTCCCTTGCAAAAAATTTAGTGTCACATGGTTTATTGTGAGTCTTCCTATTTGAAAATTCTATCTCATATCAACACCGAAAAGATAGTTTCTTTTTAAGTCAATCACGCAGATTTGAAAATCAACCTGCTGGGACAACCAAGAGGAGAGTCATAAGGTTATTTCCTCTTTTTGACATTGAAAGTAGGCTGTCCCTCTCCTATCCCTCCTCCAAATTGATCTAGGAAGTTGAAATTTTATATGTAGGCTCAGTGGGAGTCATAAATTGGGCGGAGGGGGTTTCGCCAACAAAATCCGTTTTGCGATCCTAAAAGACCATTAAGACAATTTTTGGCCATGTCAGATATTTACTTTCATTTTTTTATTTTTTTTCACCAAACATTAAAATCATTTACTCTGCTCGATACTGACCAAAATCGCTCCAATTCGATGAATCGACTCAATTTGGCGATGGATTAGATATAGATGAGTGGTGACGATCTTGGGTCAAAATTCAGTTTTGCCCAATTTTGGGGGAGAGGGTGCTGAAGGGCCAAAAACACAAAAATTGTTCCTTATTGAGTCAATCGATAAAAAATCCAAAGTTGTGTAACATATCCAAAAATAAACCTCCTAGGTGAATTAGGAGGGCAGATGAGGGGTTCCCCCCTCTTTTTTGACCTTTAAAAAGGGCTGTTTCTCCCCTACCTCTCCACCAAAATGAGCTAGAAAGTTGAAATTTTGTATGTACAATCATTAGGAGCTGTAGATGTGCCTTCTGAGGGTGCCAACTTTTCAGCTCCAATGCACCCTCTCACAGTCCCAGAAATGTAATTTTTTTGGTCAGGTTTTCTCATTTTTTGAGTTTTTCGAGTTTGTACAGAGGTAGGATGATGAAATTTGGTATGTAAATTTAGTAGGGATCCTAAATGCGCCTTCTGCGGGTCTCAACTTTTCAGCCCTATTACACCCTCTCACAGCCCCAGAAATGTGGTTTTTTGGTCGTTTCCTCCAATTTTTTGAGTTTATTCCTCGCGTAACTCCCCTCTAAATTTACGTAGGGACTTGAAATTAGGTATGTACAGTCGGTAAGGACCGTAAATGTGCTTTTCGGAGGTTTTGATTTTTTAGCCCCATTGAATTCTTTCTAGCCTAAATGCTGATTAATAAATTTTCGATTCTCGTGATTGCAGTATGTTGCGATGCTTTTTTTTTGACTATGCTCTTTTTTTACATTGAACTAGGCTAATTCCAGAAATTTTCGAACTTCATTAGTTCCAAATTTTTTAATTTTTCATAAACATGAAAGTGGTAGTAGGCTGTCTCGTTGTGATTCAATGTGCTCAACCGGACGATTATCGTCTTTTCGTATGTTTATGTTAACCTGTATCTTCTACTACTTGAGTTTCGAGGCGCTTCTTCGAAAACGTAACTTGAAACTGTACGCCTAATTTAACGAAACACAAAACATACAACAATGTGGCGGGTCTGTTTATAATGAATAAATACGAATTTAATACGGCATTTGCATTTGCATTTGTGTGTAAGTGTATCGTGTACCAGTATTGTATTGTACTGGTAAAGAAGCTCGCTACGATGTCGCCTGTCTTTTGTAATTAATCAGAGGCGAAAGATGTTACGACGACGACGACGACGACAACAACAACAACGACGACGGAGATGTTGATGAATAAAGCAGGTTCTAAAGCCACAGAGAAAGACGAAGATGGAACGAAAAAAATAACCTTATCGCCGATGATACGCCGGATACCTACTGTTACTATATGCGAGTAAAAAGTTTTCATAAACTTGAGCGAGACGCCGTCGATGAAAGCATCATGTTGTATAGGGTTAGTTAACCCCTCGATGAAAGGCAGATTATATAAGCAGAAATTGTAGATTTGAAAGACATTCCACTTGATGGATATACTCGTACTTATATTCGTCGTCTGAAGCGCGGCAGGAGAGAAGACGAAACGAGATGATGACGATGGTACCCAACTTACTACGTATAAATACGCTGTAATAGTTGTGGAAAAGAGCGCGTATATGCAAATGGTGTATAATGGACGTCCCGAGGGTATTTATACTTGACCGCCGTGTTTTGCAGATAACATCGGTTCTAACGCTATTTACTTTGTATACTTCACCTATCCTTGACAACTTAATACCTATAATTAAATAGTTGCTTCTTAACACCCCTGTGCGAAAACTTTAACTCGAATCTACGGCATAGTGTAGTTGTTATTTGCCTCTCTGGTGTGTATGTACGTATGTATGTGTGTTGGTGGAGCGTTTCAAAGAACCTGTCCAAACTTAATGTTATCTTTATCAGCGTTTCCTTTTAAAGCTATTGCTCAGAGGTAATTACCAAGAGTATTTACTTAAGCCCAAATGAAACGAGCTTTCTTTGACGTTAAACAGATGGTAATCAAACTGAACAACGTCAACGGGACCACGACGTAGCGAAGTTTTTCTCGCATAGGTTTTAAAGGTACACGCTGCAGGCCCCTCTCAGTACCCGCCTATCCATCCTTTTAATATAAATAACCGCCTAAATCAAATTTAATGAATGTACATTTGATTAACAATTTTCGGACCGAAGGCTCCCATCTCGTTGTCGGTATAGTGGAAATTTTTACGCTTCGGTATGGGGTATACCCTAAGGATATCTGTATAAGATTTTGAACTTTTCTTATTGGATGTTGCGATCCCTTTGAGGTGAATTTTGGCATTAAGATTTACCGTATAGTGAGGAAAGGATAAAGAAGAAACTTACCTAATGAAGAGAAAACTTATCTAATGTATGTATCAATGAGTACTGCAAACGTTTATTAATGTAAATAGCTGACCCCCCCCCTCCTATTCGCCATTCTTCCCTCCCAAATGCTCATCTACCTAGAATCCTGGCCCAAATTTCCTAGTTCAATTTGAATGTAAACGTGGAACAAATCCAAAAATGAAAGAAAAAGTTGGCAAAAAATCATATTTTTAAGCTGTAAGGAGAGTGCAATGGGGATGAAAAGTATAAACCACCGAAAAGCACTTCTGTGACTGCTACCAAATCTACATATAAAATTTCAACTTTCTAGCTCAATTTAAAGGGGAGATTCGTATAAAATTTGTCGAAAATTAGTAGAGAATGGTCACCGGGGGGGGGGGGTGTCCTCTATATGAGTGTTTATTTTTTGTGTAATAGTTTACAATTCTGGCCCTGCCTAAAATTAAAACATTTTAAAAAATTCGAAAACGGAATAAATCAAATTTTTTCAATTTTTTAAAATATTGTGTTGAAACCGAGTTATCACCATGCGGTGCATAATTTGGAAAAAGAATTTTCGATGACATGGTGAGATGCAGAATTGAAATCTGGTTCTTGGTCGTATAAAAGTTATTAAAATTAATAAAAGGTGGTAACTAGAGTGAGTGTCCCCTGTTTGACTATTGATTTTCCCATATTTTTTTACAAATTTGGGTACCCTAAAATGAAAAAAATTCAAAAATCAATATTTTTGTTTAGTGTTGCGCACTACAGCACATTCCTTCTGTCGAAAAATGCAAGAAGAATTATATATTTGAGGTGAGAAATTTTTCAACATTCCAAGAAGGAGGAGGGCAACATAAGAAACAAGAAACGACAAATAAACAAAAAGGGTTTTAGTGGAATGATAAATTAAATTTTATTCGTAATTTAATAAATTTAATATATGCAAAGTTTGTAACTAGTTTTTATAATGAAAGAAAAATAGATGAATAAATATTTAATTACGTGATTCAATTAGATCCTTTAGCAGCATCTGAAAAAAAAGGAAGCTGAAATTATAAATTTACATACGTAAATTTTCAAGTAAGTTGAAAATAATTACAAAGAATGAAGAAATTTCGAGGGACATGTACTATAAGTCAAAGATCTTAAATTTTCATTTAAAAAAATTTAGTTCAATTTCTGATTACTGAGACATCGAATATTTAAAGAAGTACTAAAGTAAAATGTAAGGAATATTCTTGTGTTATATGAGGATAAGAAAGAGAAAAGTAAAAAAAAAGGTGATAATAACGGATTGGTTTGGACTAAAGGGTGGAAAGTTCATCACGTCGTCAAATTTATTATTTTTTATAGTAATTAATATATTAATTAATGTATTAATTAATTTCGTATGTGTTTAACCTTGAGCAAAATGTTTGAATGACTGCGAGGTTGTTATTGATACGATTTTTATTTTTAAAAAGATCTCAAGAATATTTCTAGCCAACTAATAATTCAGATCAGATTAATTAGATACCTATTTAATAATAGATACCTATCTGAACTACGATGTCGAAAACTGTGACAAAGTCACAGAGTCGAAAAAGTCAGTACTAAGAAAGAAATCTTACCTAGTCGTCCCCCCCCCCCAATTGGAAACCGGATAAATCTCATTTTTTTATTTTTTTATAATTTCGCGTTGAAATTAATTTGTCACTTACAGAAAAACTACAACAATAACAAAAAACAATACCAATCAAATCACTAGAAGTAACTGTCTCACAGATGAAAGGGGTTTGGAATTTGGGAAAATTGCTCCATTTCTTATGGTATTTTTTCTTTCTTCATTTGCTTTATGTTTTTATTAGTTGGTAACGATATGTGCAATGTTCAGATACAATAACATACCTCAAGTGAGGCTGTGTTGATAAAGACTGTGTTGGCAACACAGTTTGCTCGAATTTTGGTACTTACTAAGTATGAGATATCATAATGGAGCTCCTGTGGATGGCGAATCCAACGAATCATTAAAATAATCGTTTCCATTCAAAGGGAGGGCTTGGTTTCATGCTTTTGGCAAAAAAAAACCGCATCAGACTAGGAAATGTTTCACTGAGCGAGCGCGTGAAGGAAAATTACTTGAGCTTTATGGGAATGCAATGAGGCTGAGAAGTGAAAAACCCGCATAACGCACGTCTAGGACATTTATTAAATCTACATACCAAATTTCAACTCCCTGGCTCCATTGTGAGGGGTGATAAGGGAGGAACAAATAGAAAAAATGAGAAAAACTGACCAAAAAAATCTACATTTTCCAGGCGGTGGTATAAAGCTGAAAAGTTGGATTCTCCAAAAGGTATACCTATTTTTGCGAGTTTGGTGCTTCAACACCCCGTTCCACAAATTTGAGCAAAACTTATTTTTCACCCTGGGTCATGTCTACTTCAAACTATCAAATTCGCCGTCAATCTAAGCCTATTTCTTAAATTTGATCAATTTTGGTCTGTATCGAGCTTAGTAAATGATTTTCAATTATTAGGAGGCGGTGATGAAAATCTAAACATAATGATCTGACATGGCCAAAAATGGTCTTGACGGTCTTCTAGCACCTCAAAAACGGATTCTGTTGATATCGCTCCCTCCCATCATCATCCGCCATTGGTCGATAGAACGCAATAGCCAATTTTCATTGGCAACAGAACATAATAAATCTGGTTAAAAATTTGAGTTGGAGAGTTAAAAGGTTTATCACGTAGTTTTGTGGTCTTTTCGCAACTATTAATTTCGAAAAAAAAATTTGCCCAAATTAATGTATGCTCCTACTAGTATCTATAATTCTTAAAAATTTGAATTAATCTGGATTGAATACGAACCGAGTTTTAAAAATTAAGGAGCATATTTTTTACTTTTTGAACGTAAGCTGTGTTGAAGCTTTATCTCACATTCTTACCGGAAGGAGAGAGTTTTATCTTTAACACGTTGAATCTTTTATAACTATGTTCTTTGAACCCTTACCCCCCCCCCCATTCTGATATATATTGCTTTCTTACGTGTTGTTCCGGCTAAAAATTAAAAAAAATTTTACGCGAAGAAATTCTCGAACGATTTACGTTAGGAAATTCGCTCGATTTCTGTGCCATTAATTTTCACTCGAGAATATAACAATAATTAGATACTCCGTAGTAAGATTCGTTTTACATCTTCCGAAATTAATTAATAAACAATACGACGAAGAAAACGTGTAACGAAAATTAAAGTAAATGTATTAGAATGAAATTAACCGCTTGGAAAATCACACGCGTGTTGTAATGTAAGATTAAGAAAGACAAGTGTTGATCGCGCGAATTAACACATTTGTATCCTACGAACGATATGCTAAATGTGTATAGTGTTGAAATGACTCGAACGTAGATTTTGCCAATTTATACCCGGGTAGTACTGCGTGTATCGTACACTTCATCATAATGAAGGGAAGAAACGAGCCATTTTGAAAAACCCGTATACGGTTTTTTTTTTTTCATTGAATTTCTTGCAACTTAATCTGTCGAAATTAACCTTTCTATTGTGAAAAATAATCACAGCGAGACAAAAATGTAGAAAACTGTCGTCGGTATTGAGATCAATCAGAATACCATAAAGTAGGATAAAAAAAAGTGGTATTCTGTTGAAAAGAATCTGCGGAGCAAGTTTACCATGGGTATGCTGTTTCTGAAAGGAAAACGTCTTATAGGTATAAAGAGAATAAAATCCCCGATTTAATTCGTTCCTTTCTTTTCTCTTCATTTGTAGCCGCCACAAAGTGATTAAACAACGTTATAAGATATTTAAATCGAAAAGTTTTTGATTCTTTTAAAACGGAAATTGTTTTGTTTTGAGGGGTTTGCTCCTTTTTTTTTCTTCTTCTATTCACTGTAAACGGATAAGAGTAATGGATAAAGTTTTCTTTTTTTCTTCAAAAAATCGAGTCTTCATTCTATTTTATTACTCGAATGAGTACGAATAATGAACTTTTGATGAATTTTCCGCGTATTATAAATTTATAGGTACAACGATTAGGTAATCCTTGCGAATATAATGTGTATAATTATATACGAGTACATTCGTTCTCTGTGTTTAGTATAGTCGAATCACTCGACTGATTCTTAATCTAGAATATATTTGAACAAAAATAAGCTCGAGTGTCATTTTTTCTAGCCTCTCCATCTCCAAGGATCCACCTCCCTAAGGCACGTATCTCCCCTTTCTGTTGGCTCTACGAAAAAATGTTTCAAGTAACAGTTCCTTTTTGAAAGATTCTCTAAATTTTTGGTTATTACAAAAATTGAATTTAGAGCAACTTTTGCGTCCCCAAAAATTTCAAAAATGTATTTATCGAAGTGTTCAAAATCAAGTTATTATCGTTTATTACAAAAAATATCGAACGTAGTACAAAACTCGTAATCATAAAAAGTAATTAGATTAAAATTTTACATCTGGCATGTTGACCGCAATACCCCATCCCTTCACTGCCTGCTGACAATTCCTCCTCCCCACATCAATGTTCAAAATATATGATTCGACCTGGCTAGTGGTTTGGAAAATTTTATCTTGAAATGCATTGTGGGTCTTTGGAAATATTTTCTAGCTCAAGAAACACTCCTATAAACAGCCCTCAGATCCACGTTCAGCGGTGTAAATTACCACTATGTACACACTTTTCATCACATTCATTCTATTCAAATTTTGGAAATGTAATTTTTTCTCTCAATCCCCAAACGCCGACAGATTATGACTTGGAAAAAAATCAAACCAATAATCGAAAATTCAAAATTCATAGAATGTTGTCGTATAGAGCCAGTATCTCTATCTATGAGCACTCTCTTTGTATCTGCTGTTTCAGTTTTTCAGTTTTTTTTTTTAAATTCATCAAGCAGACAAACAACTGTGTATTTTTTTTTTTTAATATTAATATTTATTTTGACCAAGTTTTTTTAAAACAATTTACAAGCTTAAAATTAGTTTAAAATCTCAATTTTTGGTAAATTTATGGGGGGAGGGGGGTTTATTATCTTTCATGCAGAGTAAATTTTAGGGTGGTTAATATTAGCTTAAAAATTAGGTTATTTTTATTTACAATAGGTAGTTTATTTACAGAGGGGCGAGGGGTTTCCAATAGAGGGGGAAGAGGACAGAATGCCCAACATTGCCGTGAGTCGAGTCCATGCCCTAGCAATTCCCAAGTTATTGTTAGCCACCGCTGCACGGTGGTCCTTTAGACCCCTCAAAATGTGCGAATTTCAATATCAAAACGCGAAGTTCAGTAATAAGTTCAATATATCGCAATTCGGGTTTTCGAGGTCATAGATTACGAATTTGACCTCCAAAAAATGTAAGATACCAATGGGAGTGTTGGGGGGGGTGGTACACTTGAAATTTTCTAAAAACATCACACAATATATCACAATCAGGGTTTTCGAGTTCGTAGATTACGAATCTGACCCCGAAAAAATGTGAGGTGTCAAGGGGAGGGGCTGGGGGTGGTAAATTTGAAATTTACCCAAAACACCGTGCAGTATATTACAATCAGGGTTTTCGAGGTCGTGGATTATGAACGTGACCCAAAAAATTCCAAGGTGCAAAAGGGAGAGGCTAAGGGGGGTAAATTTGAAGTATCGCAATCATAGTTTTCGAGGTTGTAGATTACGAATCTCACCCAAAAAAATTCTATGGTGCATAGAGTGGTGGCTAGGATTGCTACAAATCGTGGATTACAAATTTGGCTAAAAATGATGAAGTCAGAGAATAAAATTATTGAGATTTTATTTTTGTCGCGTTTTCTTTCATACTTTTTAATCACTGAAGTAATTGATGAAATAAAACAACTAAAGACCGGTATAATCATTAAAAAATTAGCCAGTTTTTCGCTTATAAATCACGAAAATGCGAGTAAATGCAAAAACTAATATTAAAATCGTGTTCAGGGCACTCGAGACTATCACTCTACGTATAAAATTTGGAGTGCTCAGGTGTGCTTCATGTACTTTGGGTCTAATTTATATTGCTAAAATTGCCAGAATGCGAGTATCCTCAATCTAAATTGTTATCAAATTACGGCTCGTAACAGTTCAAAAACCAAATATATCATTAAAAAGTACTCATTTTGGGGATTATTTTTTACATTTCAGTTTTAAAAATATTCTAATTTTACTGCGAACTATATACACTTGAAATAAACGTTCACGCAGAAGAAAAACCAACTTCGACATACGTTTAGGAGTGTATAAGTTGGGGTAACGTAATTCACTTGCTCGTTCCTTGGACATTCGGTGTTTGTATACTAATTCGATACTATTATCAAATTAATCAGTGAAAATTTCTTTTTGCTGTTTTGCGCGTTTTGAGAGATCTACAGGACCACTGTACGCAAGGTAACTGCGTCAACTCCCCTTCCATCCAGGCGAAATAGGGATCCAAGGTTAGCTGCTAGGACCAACTCAAACAATCTCACACACACACAGCACGCACACATTCAAATAGGCACGTACATACACTCGTATCTTTCACTTTGCCGGGGACCCCGAAGAGTCTCCGGGCCGTAGAGTAACCCTTGCGCCTGAGGTGAGAATTTTACTAGGGTGGCAGTTAGGGATAGTGGGGGGGGGGGTTATTTGCTTGTCAAATAGTGGCCTTCTGTCATGGATTTTACCGAATGGGAAGTGAATGCGGTGGGCGAGACTGGAAGGGGAGAATTTCAGTTAACAACTAGGTATTAATAAACGCAGGTTATGGAAAATTGGGACACCAGCGATGGAAAATTGGGGCACCAGCGATGGAGGTGTTGGGATGAGGAGTGGTTCATGCGCTTGAAAATATTTCCAAGGACCCTCAATATGTTTCATGATGAAATTTTTCAACCTGCAGGCAGGATTGAATCACTTTACTTTGAACGTTGGTATTGATGAGAGGAGGGGTGATGAGGAGGGTATTGCGATTAACATGTTAGATGTAAAATTTTATTCTAAATACTTTTTTTGATTACTGATTTTTTGCGTTTCGATAAATACATTTTTCTGATTTTGGGCGCAAGGGTCACCTCAAATTCGATTTTTGTAATAATCAAAAATCTAGAAAACCTTTCAAGAAGGAACTTTTATTTGAAATATTTTTTCGTAGAACCGATAGAAGCGAAGATACGTGCATTTCGAAGAAAGGTGTGTGGATCCTCGGAGACAGAGGAGCTAGAAACAATGGCACCCCAGCTTATTTTTGCCCGAATACATTCTAGATTAATAATCAGTCGTCAAATTGCTTTTTACATTTGGTGCGAGCGAGAGTCTTTTTTCGCAGTAATTCGACTATACTAATAATACACAAGGTTTCGTGTAAAAGACAAATTCACTTTCAGCGAATTGCATACTAATTTACTTCAATACTGCGATGATTTGTTGCCTTATTTTTTCGTAAATAAAAATTGAGTGGCGTTCTAGGTCAAGGGTATGTAAAATATTCGCGTGTTTGGACGATTTGTCATCGCTCGACAATGTAGACGAGTTCGATTTAAATTTTGTTTTGTCTGTATCACCTGGGGAACCGTAGGACGATACCGGTATCGGCACGGCCAGATTATGACTCATATGTACCATATAGAGGTAGTTAGTAAACGCTTATATACTCGATATATTATGTATTTACTCATACATTCCTAAGTCATGTATCATTAAGAAAGCCATATACTTTCTTGATAAGTAAGTACAAGTACCCCACTACTCAGAGTCGACGATGATGGATTTGTTGTTGTTGTTGTTGTTGTTCGGGAAAAAAAAAACAACGAAATATTTCTCGAATGCTTTATACGTAATTCGGCGAAATACTGGTCTTCACATAGACTCTTAGCTGGAGTAATTTATGAATTCATTGTTTTTATAATGTCATTATTTCTAATTAAACTCGTCTAGGTACCTGATAAGTGCTTTTTGTGGTAATTAGGAACTCGACTCGATCAAAAGTGTGCTTCATTAGGCTTGTTTTTGCATTTCCTGTATTCTCTTCCGTTTGTACGTACATATACGTACAGTACGTCGTATGTGTGCTGGGGTATGTGGTGAGGGTGCGTATGATATGTTGGTTCTGTTGTTAATGTCGATGGCTTGTAATTGTAAATACTTTGTGGAAAATTCTAACAAGACACGCAAATTTAATAACGCGTGTATGTCGTATATTAAAATGAATAAAAAAAAGGCTGCGTTGTTATTAGTATGATGTAATTACATCATTATAAGAGGATACACGTTGCTCATCGTCGTGTTATACGATTGCGGTTTTCTTTCCTTCCTTTTTTTTTTTTTTTTTTTTTTTTTTCTTCATTTTGTTTTTTTT
>FIZR01027673.1:2439-13080 GCA_900060175.1 Ferrisia virgata | reverse complement strand
GGGGGGGGGGGGGGAGGCAGTGCTGAGGGACCAAAAGCGCAAAAATTCTTTCTTATTGAGCCAATCGATAGATAATTCGAAGTTGTATGACATATCTTAAACTTAACCTCCTAGGCCAACCAGGAGGGGAAATATTAGGATTTTACCCTTTTTTGACCTTGAAAAAAGGCTCTTCCTCCCCTATCTCCCCACCAAATTGAGCTAGAAAGTTGAAAGTTAGTATATGGACTTGGTAGGAGCCATCGTGTGCCTTTTGGGGATCTGGACTTTTCAGCTTTTTTGCACCTCCCCCCCTCAGAGCTCTAAAAATTTGGTTTATTAATCGGATTTCTTATGTTTTGAGTTTGTTTTTCGCATAACTCCCCTTCAAATTGAGCTAGGAAGTTGAAATTGGTGTATAGATTCAGTCACCGTAGTGTTTCTTGGGGGAGGGGGGCGGGTCTTCACTTTTTAGCTTCATTACACCTCCTCGCAGCCCTAAAAAAGTGGATTTTTTGGTCGTTTTTTCTTGTTTTTTGAGTTTGTTCCTCGCTTAGCTCTGCTTCAAATTTGAGCCAAGAAGTTAAAGATTTAGTTGGGTTCGAAGATAAGACTTTTGGGGCTTTGAGTTGTTAGTTGGTTTTTTTTTTTTGCTTATGATTTAGCAAATTTCAATCTTTCTTGTGGTACTTAGATGAGTAATTTGACAATTTTATCTCACAAGCTTGATTTTCTATGTCTACATTGTGCATAAAAACCAGAATATGGACAAATCAACTTTGCCCAAATTTGGAAGAGTGGATGCTGGTGGTCAAAAATTTTCAAAAATTGTTCGCTTTCAAACCAATCGACGGGGGATTGAAATTTGTACAATGTACAAAAAACTCAGCCTCTTACGTTAGTTAGGACGAGAGATGTAAAGGTTTTTTCCTTTTTTTAACCTTGAGAAAACGGCCATTCCTCTTATAAGCCTGTTAAAATTTGATACGTTGATAGGTAGATTCAGTAGGAGTGGTAGATGTGTCTTTTGTCTTTTTTTATTTTTCGATCTATTGCAGCCTCTCATAACTCCGAAAGCTAGTTTTTTGGCTGTTTTATTTTTAGCTTGATTGATTTTCTACATACGTCATATTGTCAATGAAAAGCAGATTATTACAGTGGATGAAGGGGGAATATCAACAAAATCCGTTTTGGCCCCCCCCCCCCTCCAATTGAAAAATTATTTGCTCGGGTCGATATTCACCAAAATAAATAAAATTTAGAGGATAGGCTTCGATTGGAGTATCATTTGATATTCTGGAACGGGGATGACCTCTGGTCAAAATTCAGTTGTGCCCAAATTTAGGGGTGGGGGTGGTGAGAAGCTGAAATTGCAAAAATTTTTCCTTTTTAAGCCAATCGATGGGCAATCTAAAGTTGCATAACATATCCGAAAATCAATCTCTTAGGTCAATTAGAAGGGAAGGTGTGGGAGTTTTTCTTGCTTTTGACCTTGAAAAGGGATGTTTCTCCCCTATCTCCCCAACTAATTAAGAGCTAGGAAGTTGAAATTTGGTGTGTACATTTATCAAAAGTTTTAAATGTGCCTTTTATGGGTTTCGACTTTTGAGCTTTATTGCACCCCCTCGCAACCCTGAAAGGGTTGTTTTTTGTCAGTTTTTCTTATTTTTGAAGTTTGTTCTTCGGCTAGCTCCCCCTTTCCCTAAATTGGGGGTAGAAAGTTGATATTTGGTATGTAGATATAGCATAGATTCTGGATATGCTTTTTATTGGTGTCCACTCTGTAGTCCCCTCCCCTCTCAATCCATTGAAATTCCTTTTGACGCTTATCACTGGTTGGGAAAAAACATCACATTTTTCGTGAAAATTTGGTGCTTTTTGAGATAGATTTTAGTGAGCTGGAAGAACTCTTTCACTTGAGCAGTGTTTAGTCAAGTTGTAAACTTCTGAACACTATGACAAATCATAAATATCGAAGTGAATAACTGAAACTCTCAAAAGGCACATTTTAATTCCTACTCAATATGCGTACCTAATTTCAACTCCCTCGCTCAATTCAGAAAGAAGATGTGAGAAGAACTACCTCAAAAGACAAGAAAAATCGCCGAAAAAATTACATTTTTTAGGATTTTTTGAGGTAAAATGAGGCTGAAAAGTTGATAAAAACCCAAAAGATACATCCAGGAACCATGCTAAAACCCACATACAAGACTTAAACTTTGTAGTTCAATTTGGAGAAGAGATATACCGATGAGCAAACTCAAAAAAATAAGAAAAATTGAGCAAGGAACCACTTAAATTTCCTAGCTGAATTTGGAGAGGAAATAAGTGCGGAACAAACTGAAAAAATAAAAAACTCTGTTCATGGATAAAAAATCAGGCTAAAAAGCAAAGAGAATGGTTCGAGGGAGAATTCGACTGCAAATTCGTTTTGGATAGGTTTAGTTTGTATGAAAAAGGACACCAATGTCGGTAACCCAACTTTACATGAACATGGTCTTGGAAAGAGAGGGATGAATGGTCAAGAAGTTAAGGAGTAAGGGACCGATCATTAGAGCGATGATTTTTATTCTTTGTTGGATCAAAATAAACACCTCGAGCCTGGTGATATACCACAGTTAGTTGTCTATGATCCTTTCAGCGCCACTACAATCTTAATATGCAGGGCTCTGTAGCACTCAGTGTAGAAAAAATTGTAAAATTTCTCATTTTATAGCTTTAATATGATTGTGATGTAGATATTGCCAATGCATCTATTACCTACAATCGGCTGTGTGAGAATCTTTCAAGAATTAAGCAATCTTTTCAAGTTTCCAAGCCTGAAATTGAAATTTCTCTGCCCTGTAAACTATTGTACATCTTTTTCCAAAACAATTAAGCAATGGAAATGAATTTCTGTTTTACGCAGCTAGGAATCCTTGATCTCATTGGCAAACTGGCTAATCCTAAATCAGTGCCTGCGGCGTCCCTTGGACTTGAATTAATTTTCGTCATCACTGCCATACCGGCGCTTTATGGCACTCTTAAGGTAGGTACAATATTCGTATGCTTTTTATTGCATGTATTATCGTTCCTGATATGTAACTAGTTACCGAAATGCCATATCTATTGTTCTAGGAAAAAGCGACCTGGCTCATACCTCATTTGGTGGCTTATGTGGCCAGTTTAGTGCTAATCATTATAGGCATGATAGCAATATTAATTTTCGGCCAAGTAATTATATACGCGATTATACCCATGGCTGATGCTGATCCAAATGAGAAAAAGAAAGCTGAAGCTGGAATTATTGTTATAACCATTATTAGTGAAGTCGCATTAGCAATCGGTGCAGGTGAGGTTTATCTATTTATTGCCCCTTTTGTTTCACAGATGTCATTATGAATTATTACTGATCACTGATTTGTATTTTTTTTACAGCTCTTACTTACTACTTTTTTGTAGTCATTTACAGTTTTTATAAACTGTTGAAAACGAAAACCGGAGGATTACCTGCTTAAAAGACATACCTTCCTATTAAACTTTCTATTTTATTTTTTTTTTTTTTACAAAATTTGTCACCGCATACGCATTTATATTTTTTGTTTGGTAAATTTAATTATGTTGTTATTCTAAATTTATATAAGTGTTCGCTTCGTTCCATTTGTACGAATGTTATTATTTTAATTTTTTAAGAAACTTATTTTTTAAGCTACATATAGTTTTAAGTACAACTGGGGTAAATTTTTCCAATTTTTATAAGAGATTACTTACGTATGTAATTTAAGCTAAAAAAATAATCATTGTTTGATACACTTTGGAATTTCAAAAATATCGATTACTTTCGCTTGAAACAAAGTCATTATTGAGATACGTACATTGATGGAATCATTTCAAATTTTGTAATTACCTATGTGATTATCGATACTTACACATAATTATATTAGCTATAAGTTAGTATTAATCAAAAAATATCTACCTACTGGAGACAATTAATTAATAAATATTTTTACACACATTTAAGAATTAAAGTATCATTTTTTTTTATTTCGTTTGTGTGTTTTTTTTTTAGCCTGACTTCCTTTGTCATATTGACAATGAAAACCAAACTATGACAGTCCATCGACCTATGGCGGATAAGGTGGGCGATATCAACAAAATCCGTTGTGGAGTACTAGAAGACCATTACGATCATTTTTGGTCATGTCAGATTTTTATCTTTATGATTTTTTTCTTCCCTGAAGACTGAAATCATTTACTCTGCTCGATACGGACCAAAATCGCTCCAATTCGGTCAATAGGCTGTATTTGGCAGCGAATTAGATATATATGAGTGGAGATGACTTTGGGTCAAAATTCAGATATGCCTAAATTTAGGGGAGGGGGTGCTGAGGGGCTAAAAATGCCAATTGAAAATTTCTTTCTGAGGCAATCGATAGAGAACCTAAAATTGTACAAAATATCCAATAATCAATCTCCTACGTCAGCTAAGAGGAGAGATATGAGGGTTTTCCCCCATTTTGACCTTGAAAAGGGGGCTATTGCTCCCCTATCTTCCCTTCCAAATTGAGCTGAAAAGTTGAAATTTGAAATGCAGACTTACCAGAAGCCGTATATGTGCATTTTGAGGATTTCGACTTTTTAGACTCATTACGTGCACTTACAGCCCAGAAATATGGGTTTTCGGGCTGATTTCCTTATGTTTTGAGTTTGTGCCTCGCCTAACTCTCCTTCAAATTGAGCTAGGAAGTTGAACATTGGTGTGTACATTTAGCGGGAGTTTTGGATGCGCCCTTTCGGGGGTTCGACTTCTCAACCTTTTTTCACCCTCTCAAAAAAGTTGTTTTTTATAGGTTTTTCTTATTTTTTCACTTTGTTCTTCGCATATCTTCCCTCCAAGTAGGGCTAGGAAGTTGGAAATTTGGTATGAAGATTTAGGTATAGGTTCTAGATGTTCCTTTTGGTAGTGTCAACTTTTTAGCCCCACCAAATCCTCCCTGTTCTCACCACTGATCACGAAGTGACCTTTTTTAATTCTAGCCTGATTTCCTATGTCATACCGTCAATGAAAACCGACCTATTGTAGTGTATCGACCTACAGTGCAGAAGAGGGAGATATCAACAAAAATCGTTTTAGGGTCCGAGAAGACCATTATAACCACTTTTGGCCGCGTTAGATATTCATGTTTATCCCCCTCTTCCTCCAAAAACCAAAAATCATTTGCTCAGCTCAATACTGACCGAAATCAATGAAATTTGGGGACATAGGCTTGGATTGGCGGACTATTTCATATTCTGGAATGGAAATAACCTTGGGTTAAAATTCAACTGTGGCCAAATTAGGGCGAAGGGATTGTTCCTTTTTAAACCAATCGATAGACAATTTAAAGTTGCGTAAGATATCTAAAAATCAGCCCTGTAGGTCAATTAGATGGGGAGATATGAGAGGTTTTCTGTTTTTGACCTTGAAAAAAGCTCTTCTTCCCTTATTTCCTCTCTAAATTGAGCCAGGAAGTTGAAATTTAGTATGAAGATTTAGTAGATGTTCTATATGTGTCTTTTGAAGATTTCGACTATTTAGTCCTATTTCACTCCCCCCACTGCTTCGAATACGTGGTTTATTGTACGAGTTTTGTTATTGTTTGACTGTGTTCCTCGTATAACTCTCCTCCAAATTGAGCTACGAAGTTGAAATTTGGTGTGTACATTTAGTAGGAATTCTAGATGTGTCTTTTGGGGATCTCGACTTTTCAGCCTAATTGCACACCATCACAATTCCAAAAAAGTTGTCATTTTCGATGTTTCTGATCTTTCAAGTTCGTTCCTTGCATAACTTCATTCCAAATTGGGATAGAAAGTTGAACTTTGGTATTCAGATTAAGCATAGGTTCTAGGTATACATTTTGGTGGTATAGACCTTTTAGCCTCATTGCATCTCCTTGCATCTTTAAAGAAGTGGGGTCTACAGTGGTTTTTCTTATTTTTCGAGCTTTTCTCACCCTCTGATGCACATCTCCCCTCCAAACTGAGTTGGGAGGTTGAAAATTGGCCTGTAGATTTAGTAGATGTCCTAAATGTGCTTTGTGAGGGTTTCAGATATTCACACCAATATCTACCAGTAGGTAAACATCCCAAAGCACATTTTTTTTTTACCATGTGTGGACAATTTTTTTTTTTGCAAAAAACAATTTTAATTCGTTGTCTAAAATTTACTAAAAAAAAAAAAAACAACTTTCTTGGTTTTTAGCTACCGAAGTCGAATGACTGAATATTAAACTTGGACTTTATTTTTTGTTACAAATTTTAAAAATTCGCGTAAAATTTGACCACTTTGATGTACTTACTAAAAAAAAAAAAAGTTTTTAATAATAATAATAATAGGCCTAAACGCAACCTAAAAAAGGCCCACCAAAACGATGACATTTTCACGCAATTTTAAAAGAATATTAGGCTAATAATACAACACGTAACACGATTCGTCAACAGCACTGAAAATCTCTCCTCTTCTTTTCTCGGCCGTCGGTTCGATTCTCGAGGACATTACTGACGCTGATTCTACACTTTCGCAGACGGAAGAATGGCGTCAGCTCTGGTGGATCTTGATGTGCGTGAAATACTTTGCAATACGAAAATCGATACGTTCATAATGTTTAAAATCGTGTTACAAAGGACTAAGGATATGGTTGTACTTGCGATGTTGCCAACTTCACTGGCATTTTCCGTGTTTACTTAATATTTGGGTTGGTTTTTTTTTTTTTTATCGTCACATGCACAGGCTTCGCTCACCTCTCGCTACTTCATGGTCATTTCATTATAAAAAATCATCGCTAATTGAATGAGTTATACTTACGCATAGTATGTGTTGGTATTTTTGTTAGCTAGATTTCCCAAAGGAAACATTGGCTATTATGTGCTCTGCTAATTTTTCCGATAGAAAAAATTATCATTACTCGTCTCGTATGAACAGAAATTACTCTGTTTTTACTTGCTTTATTTAAATTTGAACGAGCTGACGTTGAAATTGTGGAAAAGGGCCAAAATCGTTTCTGATGTATTTTACAGTGGCCATATTTATCATCTATGGCCGTACGCTGGTCGAGTCTCTGAGAGGAGTTTTTGGGAAAAAAAATTCCAAATGAGAACAAGTTCAAGAAACAGTGGCGTCAATGTACCTACCTATTTAATTGCACTGGTGACTTCGCGCCCCCCACCCCCGAGATATAGGTAGATACACGTAACAATTTTAAGATATGCTGAAGCTCTCTCTATCTTTATTTCCAAATAAAAGGTTACCTTAGAATCATTCGAGCGAAATGAAGGCGAAAATTTTGTAAAGTTTTGAGGATCTGAGATGGAAAATTACCTTTTGACTTATTTTTAAGCTTCAAAGGTCGAATATGACTGTTCATATTTTTGAAAATTGATTTTAAAATACACGTCTCGTTTACAAGCATACAATTGCATTTGTACATGTTGGCAGTTTTTTCTATCACGTGGGGGTGGGTGTTGACCCCCAATTCCCCTTCCAAGCGAACGGGCCGTGTTAGCTGGTGTAACCAGCCCCTACCTCGACCGCAATTTATGTCTGCCGACCCGACCTGTGACGGATGAAGGAAAAAGTAATCAACAAAACCATTTTGGAGTCTTAAAAACCCATTGAGATCATCTTTGGCAATATCAAATATTCAGGACCAGTGAAAGGAAATGCGGGTCCTGTACAACGTTTTTTGTGAGCTCCATTTACAGAAAGTTTTTTTTTTCGTCACCACCCCTCCTTTTCCCTTCAATAATACAAATAATATCAAAGTTTACTGGCAATTGGCATGCAAAATTTGCAAACATCAAAAACCTACATCTACATTCAGGGGCATGCTACCCCTATAAGTTTGAGTGCCATGGCACAGGGCCTCGCATTGAGAAAGAGGACCCAGGTTACTCAAAAAATATAATGGTTGAAGACAAGATCAGAGAAGATAAATTGAATAAACGGGTACTGACGAATGAGATAGGCGAATCTGCTCCAAAGCAGACAATGTTTTTTTGAGATTTCAGAAAAGTTTTTATATTTTTTAAAATCGTTAAAAATCATCGAAATTTGTGTAAAAAAATCATCGAAAATTGGTAAAAAATTGATAGAAATTCGTAAAAAATGCAGAAAATTGATCAAAAAGCCGCTCACCTACTTTTCAATATATTTTCATGATCTTTGATCAATTTTCAAAAAATCTTGGCAATTTTTTCTCCTATTTTGGGCCAATTTTCGCATATTTTTCCTACGTACGTGGCTATGTTAGTATTTTTTACTGTCTGCTGTGAGACAGTCGTCTTGTGCCGATTTAACCTTATCCTCATTCAAAATCATAGGATTTGAAATTGAAGTACAACACGTTGATCGTGAGTGAGCGTCCTTTAAAAAATGCGGACCCGGTACAAATGTACCCTCTGTGCCTCCCTTTGGCCGAAACTGCAGATATTTATTCCGATTTATGTTACTTTTTGTTTTATTTTTCCCCCTCGAAACTGAAAATTATTTACTCAGCTTGATACCGACCAACATTTATTAAATTTAGGCAGTAGGCTCAGACTGGCAGTGGATTTGATGTATACGTATGTATGGAGATGATCTTGGATTAAAAATTGAGTTATGCTCAAATTCAGGTGAGCTGAAATTGCTAACGTTGTTGATTTTCTAGTAAACCAACCTTCGTGCAAAAGTTGTCAGTTTAATGTCATATGATGTCCTTTAAAAAATTTCAACCAATCAGAATAATTATTGCTCCACCTATTTTAAATCAGAAAAACGCCATCAATATCAATGGTACAAAAGTGGCATACGTTAGGTAAATTTCTGAGTTTAAGGCGATACTTGAATGGCACATTACTGATAAACTACTGACACATATTTGTTGGCATTATCATGGCACAAATATGTTATATGTTTGGCATTTTTGTTGGCACTTTACTGTTGTTTAAATGACATATTTCTGATGCTTGTAAGCTTGTATTCTATTGGTACAAATATGACATGAAGTTGATGTTTCAGCTGGCACGTTTGCAACATATTAATTGGCTTATTTCTAACGTACACTGTGTAGCACTGATTGTGGTACAAATGTGTCATATCATTGACGTTTTTGTTCGTTATTATGGTACAAATGTGACTTGGTAATGGTGTATTATTAAAAGGTTAAAGCACCTTTTTGAAACAGTCATAGCATGCTTTTGACTTGATTAAGACACTAGTGTGACTTGGTTGTGGCATGCTTCTGACAACAATATGACACAGTTTTGACACAGATATGGCATGCTTTTGACAAAATTATGACACTATTTTGACACACTTGTGGCATGCTTTTGATACTACCTTGGCACATTTCTCACTCAATTGCGACATATTTTTGACACAGCTACAAAATATTTTGATCTGGGTTCTGACACATCAAAGTAAAGGTATGTCACAGCAGAGTCAAAACTGTGCCAAAATGGTGTCAAAAACATGCTAAAATTGTGTCAGAATGGTATCAAAATGGTGTCAGAAGTGTGTCACTACTAAGTCACATATGTGTCATAATCAAGTCAAAAGCACATCAGATGTCGTTAATATAACAATAGTATACTGCTAAAACAACTGTGTCAAAAATACACCAAAGCAGCGTCAAAAACATGTCACAATCGTACCACATCAATTTCACACTGTTGTTAGATGCATGTCACTTCCAAGTCACATAAGTGTCATAATCATGTCAGAAGCATTTCATTTCGATGTCAATAGCAAGAGTTGGCCTAATAATCGCGACCATACGTGACTGATGGTCACGTCACATTTGATCTCAACGGTCATGATAAACGCCCCTTCCCTAAAATACGTGACTCCCACAAAACTACTCAGACTGTCATGAAAACAGAAGTTGAAATTTTGAAATTTTTTGAATATTTGTATGTTGGTATAAATTAAAAAATAATTAATTAATACTTTAATGTATGTAGCAATTCAGTACAATGGAAAATGAAATATGTCAGAAGCATATCATTTTGCGACAAAAGGTGTTATTTTTGCATCAGAAATGTGACGTTATAATGTCAGAAATATACCATTATCGCGTCAAAAACATGTCACTAATATGTGAAATACATGTCATAAATAGGTCACAGCAATGTCACAGCCATGTCATAAGGAAGTCACTTTGGAGTCATCCTGCTGCTACAATTACACCATTTCAATATCACAGCCATGAGTTCGGCAAATATCTATTGATTTCTGATTGGCTGAAACATTACCAGAAGGGTGCCATTTTTGCTGTGAAAAGTCTTACGTCAGAACTGTGTCATGTGACATTATATTTCCTAACACCCATTTGCACGACGAGTTAATAGAGAATCAAAAGTTGTTAAATGTGTCCGAAAATCATTTTCCTGTGTCAATTAGTAAGAAAGATGAGGGAGAGTTTTCCTTTTTTTTGCCCTTGAAAAAAGACCCTTCTCCTCCAAATTTGAACTAAGAATTGAAAATTGGCATATGCATTTAGTCAAGTTCTCAGCTCGGCTTTTTGGGGTTTTAGATTTTTCAGTCTCGTTGCACCCCCTCGCAGTATCCCACTTTGAAAATCTAGCTAAAATAGAAAACCATCGCGTTGCGATCCTAGTTTTTTTTTTTTTTTTTTTTTTTTTTAAAAAAAAAAAAAAAAA
>FIZR01027671.1:0-10078 GCA_900060175.1 Ferrisia virgata | reverse complement strand
TACTTGAGACGTAAGGCATAATTATGCTAGATTATGCCAAATTTGAAATCAATTATGCTAAGAAATTATGCTAGATTTTTTTAATGCTAAGAGTAAAATGTTTATGCTAAATAAACTTCAAATTATGCCAGATCTGGCATAATTATGCTAAATTGGCAACACTGGATAACATGTATGTTCTAGCGCACTTGATGATTTCTCAACTTTTAACTCATATTTTATCACTTTTATAAATTCTAAAAATTCCATTGTAAAAATGTATTTCTTTTCAGAAGAAAAATAGGTCATTTTCTCATAATTTTTCATTTCTTCGGCTTTTTACCATTATATTATGGAAATGAGCCATGAGGGGAGATTTATCTTAAAGATTTTGACTAAACAAATGGCAGATGTTGTCTAAAAATGGAAGATTTTCGCCTAAAAATGGGAAATAAAATTTGACAATAAAAGATGAACAGTTTTTAAAAATGGTCTAAAAATATGATGGAAATTTAGGTTTTAAGAAAAATAGTAAAATATGACCCAAAATTTGAAAAAATTAGGAGTGTGCCAGGATTTTCTTTGGCTGTTCTACCGATGTGTCAGAGGAAATCAGCAGTTGTATTACCATGAAAAAGTGAGAAATCTTCGGTTTCTTTCTTTACCAGTGCGTCAGAGTGCGCCAGGACATACATTGGTATACTACTTATGGATATTCAAACAGGATTGGCAACAATCTTGATATTTCACAGACCTAAAAGGTTGGGCATCCTTAGGTTCACTCGGTTGTCGCACCAAATGTTGCCAATTTTAAAGTTCGCTCATGACCACCGATAATGATATTAAAATAATGATGCAACTTCGATGTTTTTTTTTATTTTTAATCTTAACATATGGAACATATCATATTCACATAAGTCAGTCAATTGGTATTGAAGTAAATTTACTGCGAAACGTACCTTTTTGTTATAAAGTAATCACCTTTGGCCCAAAATTCCAATTAGCGGAACTGATTCGAATACATTCGCTCGAATAATTCAAATCAAAACTGCCACTTGTCTTATCAACACCACTTTGCTCCTCTATTCCCCTTAACATTCCCCTAATCCCTACCATTCCCTTCGGTCTACTGATGTGGTCTGATTAAAGGGCTTGATGTCATTTCATTTATCACTATCAAATCACCTTCTAATTTCGTCTGATAAGTTAACTTTTGAAGTTTCTAGTTTAAAATTATTCAGTACAAAATAAAAACATCAAGAAATACGTACTAATTGCAGTGTTCGAACTAAATCCAAACTCATGCGATGTAGTTGATTTTACATCATGTTAGTTATGTACGTTTGTTAGTTTTGGATGCATATTTTTCATATACTGAAATTCGAGTGTATTTTTTCCTTGATTGATTTGTTTCTTCTCTTCTGAAATGTGCGTAATTTTCCCACAAAGTTATTAGAGCAATAGAAATATCTACTTTTTGAATTGCGTTATTTTTATCGAGGTTACTCGTCTTTTTTTGATATTATATGTATATTTTATTGTTGGTTGCTTTACTGTTCAGGCTTGAATGATTTATTATTATTTTTTGTTTCTTAAATCGTATGTTTTTACTTTTTTATTTATTAATTTATTTACTATTTCTTGTTTTCTTCTTAACGAGATATGTTTTATACTGTAATGCTTTTGCCATTTGTTCTGTTTGAAGATCATGCCGAAACGTAGAAGTAATGAAAATATAAAAAACCAGAATGGGAATGATATTTCATCTTCAACTGATGCGGGTATCAGTCAAACAGAGGCAATGAAGCCGGGTACAAATTTCATTTATCAGGTTGTTATTTAGTTTTCTCATAATAGATTTACTTACGTGTATGATCTGTCGTTTATAGTTTATTAATTTTTTCGATTACCTTTCCTGAATTTCGATTTTCGAACTTTTCATTCAAATTTTAAAATAATCTCCTACGCCACAACCAACCTGCTACGAAGTATTTATTTGTGGAAGGTAAACTAGTTTTTTGCTGTTAATTTTCTTTCACATTATGTATTCATGGTCGTTAAATTTGTAACGAATTGATTGTATATCAGATTTTTCGGCAAGTACAAACAGCAATAATGACTACAGGAAATGGATAGTATTATTTTCGTTGTTTATGAATGAAATTAGTTATGAATTGAAAAATTGAAGAGAATAAAACAATATTAAGACGTATGTGTACGAATGCGCATTGCGCATTTGGTAAGTTGATGGTGATCGTTGCTGTGAACGTTTTTTGAGTTATTGTTCTTCATCTACGGATTTTTAAACATTATACTTAGACTCTCTTGGAAACAAACGGTTCAACTGAAGTAATAATCGTACGAAATCATGCATGTGAGATCGATTGTAAGGATAAATGCAAGTGTAGTCAGATAATTATGATTTGAAAATGCGTAACTTTTTGAGCTTAATTTTCGTAAATAAAGGAGATATACGTAGTGTTTATTTATGGAATAAAAAAAGAGACGCTCCACGATGCAGTTACTAGCACAGTGGTAAAGGAAAAGTTGAAAGGTACGTATAGAAGTGAACAGCTGACCCCTAAGAGACAGAACTTCGAGGCCCTCGCTGAATTTACATACCAAATTTCTACTCCGTAGATCAATTTATAAAGGAGATATGCTTGCAACAAAAATCAAAAAATGAGAAATAAATGATGAAAAACCACTTGTTTGCTGGTAGAAAATGTACTTTCAGGACTCTTACTAAATCTACACACTAAATTTAACTTCCAATAGCTGAATTTGGATGGGAGATATATGCGTCGAACAGATGTTTTTCAAGGTCAAATAGGAGGGAAACCCCATATCTCCCCTTTCTAATTGACCTAAGGTGTTTATTTTTGGATATGTTATACAACTTTGAATTTTCTATCGATTGTCTGAGAAAGGAATAATTTTTGATTTTTGACACCCCTCCCCCAAATTTGAACATGACTAAATTTTGATTCGAGGTCATCGCTTTTCGTATGTATTTAATCCGCCGCCGACTTGAGCCTGTTGGCCGAATATTAGCGGTTTTAGTTTTCGAGAATATGAAAATTAATACACAACGTCGTCCAAAATAATCTTAATGTTCGAGGACCCCAAAACGGATTCTGTGTCCCACCACCTGTCCCTCGCTATGATCCGCCGTCAGTTAACGGGACCGGTTCTCTTTAACAATAATCTTTGAAAATTTTTTCTTATTTTATAACATGAAACGTAGTAGGTAAAGGTATAAGTCATTCTTGATATTAATACGCATCGGTTCGTCGTAATCATGGTCTTGATTAACTTACAAGGACGCAGTAAGTAGGTGATAGATGTTAGGTATTGACGATTAAGCGCTCAATCTGAACCGGAGTAATCAACTGTTAACATTTAATAATTCAACTTTTTTCAGTTGTTTTCCATTTGTGCGAGTAACAGAGTTTTTAAAACTGCTAGCGCGTTTATACCTATGTGTATTGATGCAGAAATTAAATCACGAATGAAATTTTGAAAACTTTTGTGAGCTTGAGCTTCGTTAATTATCAAACCCAATTTCAAAACAGGAAACGAAGAAAAAAAACTTTTAATTGAAATAATAGTTTAGTCAAAAAAGACGCTGATCCCGGACAAAATTTATAATTAGCTGAATTTTGAATTGTGTGTTGATGATGATGTAAGTTGAAAGGGAGAAAAAGTTCCGTTCTTTAAAAGTATGTGGTTTTTTTCCCTACACCGCCGTAAGGAAACCTCAAATGAAAAAAGCGAAAGAACTAAAAACACAAAAATATTCCACACTGAATTCTGTATTAGATAAAAATTAATATATATATAAAAAAAAAAAAAAAAAAAAAAAATTTAAATATATATAAAAAAAAAAAAAAAAAAAAACAATTTAAACGATAAAAATATTTCTGCCATACTTATAACGAAATATGATGTACTTAAATTATAAATTTTCTACACGTGTGCATTGTGCAGTGGTTGATGCGCTGGACTGCAGTTATTTCAGCATTTGCTGATTAATTTCTTTTTTTGACTAGTGATTATTTTTTAATGCAAGTAATGCGTTGCCTGTTGAAGTTATGGAGGTGAAAACTTTGGAAACGAGTGACAAACCATTGCGCGCACTGCATTTTTTTTGGTAAAATTTTCAAGCAAAAAGCAAGAGTAGAGTGATCCATTGATCTGAAAAGAGCATTTTTGTGTATAGTATAGTGTGGAATGATGGTTTCTGGGCTGAGCATGACGTCGTTGTTTACACATCGTAAAATTTGAAATTCTATGCTATGAAGAATAACATTATTTGGTCACCGCGAAAGTAGAAGTAAAGGAATCAAACAATTCGTTTTAAATGTACCCGTTATTTCATTTTTCTCTCCATATTTTTAATACCCGGTAATTATCAGGCTGTTACGCACGTTAGCGTATTATAGCTACGTAGTACATATACGTAAGATAGCTAACGTTGGATTTTAAGTATTATTTGTGTGCATATTTATGAACGCATATAAATATCGTGCGGAGGGAGGTAACTTATCCAGATTTACTGAAGGTTCTAGGTATACAGATGAATGATTTATATTGTAACGTATACGTAATGGTTTTTTGTTTGATTTTTAACCATGTAAGATTCTTTTCCCGAGGGTACGCTTACTGAATTTTATAATAAAAAATCGCGCGTACGTGTAATCATTTTGATTTACGGATACGCTCTCAAATTCTAGGACGTATAGCGAGTTGCTATGTTTTTATATCATTGTTATCATTACGATTTTAATTATTATTGTGTTATTATTATTATTACTATTATTGGCAATAGTTCTGTTACTGCTGTTGTTATTATTACTACTGTCGTCGCCGTCAAGTCACCGTAATTTATTCTTAAAATATTCGTGTTTTTGTAACAAATTTACGCTTGTGTATTCGATTAATAATACCTTGAACATCGGAATTTAGCCGAATCTCCCGTTTTTGTCACGTTGCATCGGCTCAGTACGTTATTCATCAGCATGCTCACATACGAATACGATGTACTGTATATTTTTTGTTTACTTTCATCATGAATTTGTTGATTTTTCAAAAGTTTCCAATCGTATGATAAACAAAATTCAAACCCTTGCGATTATCGGTGCATTATATGATTACGTAGCGCTTACCATGTATAGTATACGTACGTCCAACTCGAGTTTAGGCCTCAGGACAATGGATGAAAATTTCATCGCAATTTTCGTACTTACGAAACATTTTTCATCATCATCATCCTAAAAAATAACTTTGTTTTTTATTTGTTATACGTTTCCAGTCGTTAACCAAGCCGGCTCCATTCAGTGATGAAGAAGACGCGATTCGTGAACGAAACGCGTGTGACTATTGCAAGCGCATTGCTTACGAAGACGCTCTGTCCGGAAACGGTAAATAAGAGTAGATTAATAAACGAGGAGCTGACGTGAGAATCAAAACAAACATCTCACGAGTTGATTAGTTTCCGGTAAAACGCAAAATAATATTCAAACCGTTTTCAATGTTGGAATAGGTTTGCTAGCTGTAACAAAATTTTTTTTGTCAATTATGAGTTTTGATTCTCAGCTCTTCAATATGTATCTTTTTATGATGGACTAAGCTCCGTTACAACAGGCACTTGTTAAACGGCTATGTGAAGGATAATACATTTAAACAAACGTGAATTCAAATACCGGTAACGTGTAATACGAGTATCAGTATATCTCTTTGAAGTATTTGTAATTATTTTTAGTTAATGAATAATAGATACATTACGTGACTAGAGCGGTAAATATGCGATTAACGAGTGCGAAACTTTAAGCAGGTACCTAGATCACGCGAGTTTCATCGAGGTTACTTTCAAATCCAGTCTCTCATGTTCTCAGTAGGCACTAGGTAGGTAACGACTTTAATTTTAAACGAAACAAAAACCAAATAAAACGAATAATAAATTTGTTGAGAAAATGATTTTAAGATCGTATCTGCAGAATGGGTACCGGTATTTGGTAAACGTTGTATTATCTTCTCAACTTTTGAAAATTAAATAACAAATATTACGACGTAAGTGGGTAAGTTATTCAGCGATTAAAAATGAACGGCGGTCTTCTCTGATTGAAGCCGGAACACAGAATCGTTTTCTGCTACAAGTCCATTTCTAAAACGATACGTAATAAGGAAGTTTATGCATAGTTGCATTTCAATCTATCATGCTGAATTTCGGTATTTGATTTATAGTGAAAAGAAAAGTAAGAGTATATGCGGATGGGATTTACGACGTTTTTCACGAAGGTCATGGAAGGCAATTGATGCAAGCAAAAAACTTGTTTCCGAACGTGTACCTGATTGTCGGAGGTAAAACTACGTCGTTTCGCTCTAATCTCGTTATAACTGAGAACGGGAAGGTAAAACAGTTTACGAACGCATTTGCTAGATTTATTGCAAGCCGTTTCTTTTATCCGCAGTATGCAACGATGTTCTCACTCACGAGAAAAAAGGTCGCACAGTGATGATGGATGAAGAAAGGTATGAGGCGGTCAGACATTGTCGATATGTCGATGAAATCGTTCGTGATGCTCCTTGGGAAATTGATGACGATTTTCTCGCCAATCATAAGGTAATACCACAAAATATGAAAATTCATACACTGCTTGGCTATCGAAGTTCTACGCGGTTTTTTTTTTTTTTTCGTTCGTGTTAACTAAAAACACGTAAGCCTGTATGTCTTACATTAACGATTGTACGTATGGTTGATTTCTGAATTCAGATAGATTTCGTCGCACACGACGAAATACCATACGAAAGCGACCAAAGTGAAGACGTGTACGCCAAACTTAAAGAAAAAGGCATGTTTGTGGCGACTAAGCGAACTGAAGGTATATCTACATCCGACATCGTAGCTCGAATAGTTCGTGATTACGATATTTACGTGCGCAGGAATTTAGCTCGAGGATATAGCGCAAAAGAACTGAACGTTTCCTTTCTGAAGGTGAGCTAGACGACCCCGATTGGGGTAACTACGTTTTACGTTTTCTCGTACTTTCGTGTTTCAGCTAAACCAATATTAATGGGGTATTTTTCGTTTGATAGGAAAAAAAATTTAGATTTCAAAATAAGATGGAACAGTTGAAAGACAGAAGTAAACGAGTAATCGAGAACGTTGAAGAAAAACGAATGGACATGATCAGGAAGTGGGAGGAAAAATCCCGCGACTTTATCGATACTTTTTTGCTATTATTCGGAAGAGATGGCCGTTTGGTAAGTCATTTTGTTTGCTTTTTCGCACTTGTTCTTGTATCAATGTTTATTGCGATAATTTCTGTTCCGCAGTCTCATATTTGGAATGAAAGTAAAGGTAGGCTCATGCAAGCCTTTTCTCCACCGTCTAGTCCCATTAACACGAGAGAGAGTAGTCCTTCTTCATCAGTTTGCAGTGACGAAGAAAGCACGTAAGAATTATGATTCAGTTCTATTTGAAATTTCTCGGTGTTCTTCGAATATGTTTCATTTTCATTGCGTAGATAGTCTAGGTACATCTTGCTTGTAAACACTGCCGGTTGTTTTTATAATTTATTCTTCTGGGTACGTGCCGTGCAACACCTACCTATGTACATACATCACTTGAAAATATTTCTTTTTTTCCTCGCGGAAATGGGTGTTAGGTGATTCTCTACATGAGCATGAAATTTATTCGAATCTGTGAATATGTAAATTGAATATGAGCCATGTTTTAGTAACTAAAAACAAAAACCACAGTTTCAGGCCGCCGCCGTCCAAGTCTTTGAAACTGAGTCATAGTGATACACTTGCACTGTCAAATGGCTGTTCAGAATATTCCGAAGATGAGGGTGATAATGAAGATTACGCGGTTGCCGAGGACAGCCGTTCGAAGCACTTGCCGAGAAAAGAAGAAACGTGCATTTCTTTAAATGATTCTACGTCAACTGAAAAATGATAATAACCATGTACTACGAATACCATTGATTTTGTTGATTCGATTTCGAAACAAAATTCAGGAAGCAGTATCAGCAAATTATTCTACCAATAATTCTCTTTATACATTATTCATGTTTTTGCATGATTTACATGATTTAAATATTATATTCGAATTATCTTGTTGAATTCGTTTTTGTTTTTCTATTATCGATCGTCATTTGCGAGGGAAACAAACGAAGAATGAACGATTTGACGACCGCAACGCGAAATTGCTAATAAAAACACACGCATCGTTATAGAAAAAAGGCAATTGATCCGATTAAAATACAAGATGGCAAACAACGTAACACGAATATCACTTCAAAAAACCGCAGCGATGTTTTTGAGTTGTGAGTTCTCCTTCCAATTTGAGAGACGTGCAGATCGTTTCATTCAATTTAACGCCTATAGAACATGCCAACTGAAATCAAAGTATGCGAATTTGTAAGAAATTAATCAATCTGTTGAAAAAACTGAAAATGGTCAATTTCATTTATATACTTTGACTGCTTCGCAAATAGCTTTTTGATGGAAGCTGCCTTCACCGATTTTAACTATACCAGTTAATAAGCCTTTCTCAGTGACAGATACTACAATACTACCAGAGCTGCAAGCTTCTTCCTCTACCGTTGGATCAACAATCAGAAATTCGCCAATCTGTTGAATGTAAAATGAAAAAAAGCACATGATGCAATTAAGGGATTTTGTTTTGGATTAAATTGAGCTTACTTTGCACAGTGTTACTAAACAAGGAGCTTTCGATACATCCAGTTTCCAGCAATCGAACATATCATCTGACAGTTGCAAATCAACATTCGCGCCATCAGTATATTTTCCAGTAACACTAGGTATTCGGGTGTTATGAAGTGCGGCTTTAACTGCTAAGGAGACTGCATCATACAGATTACCTGAACAAAAATATAGAGATTTTTACCATCATTGTATTATTAATTCTCATTCGCATTACTTACCACCGCATTCCAAAATTAAAATATCAACGTAGAGTTTCCAACAACTAAATTCGGGCACAATACACAGTTCTTCCAACGGAAGAATATTGTAAGATTTCAACAAGGTACTGCAAATTTCAGTAGCTAAATCTTCGCCTCCCCTACCCTCGAATGCGGGTGTTGCGTTCGCTGAACTGGTGATTAAAGACACGAACATCACATTCAAATAGCATTGTTCAAAATATTGTTTACGAATGTTTAATTGCAGAAACTAATACCAATCAATAAAGAACTCAATTCTACCCATGTTCGGGGATTCAGCGAGAGGAACGTCTATTTCTGTTTTCACTCCGACCAGTATGTCCGTATTCGCCAAGCGCAATCTAGCCGACCCGTTGGCGTGAGTGACGACATCTGTTTCTAGCTCCATGGGACGATAATCGCTTTTTTTCCGACCGTCGCATCTTAAGTTGACCTTTTTAAAAGTACTCAATTATCAAGTTACAACTATGCGTAATATTCAACACGAGTTTTATTACAAACCTCTACACCATCCCAAATGAATGTTCTTTCCGCGTCGCTTAAAAATATTGGGTACATTATGAACGAAGGTACGTTTCACAGAAGCCTGAAAAATAGATAAACCTCATTTCCTGATCGATTCTTTGATCGCATATCAAGCAAATGACGATGTAATCTACCTGAGACCTTGCCGGTCAAATTTTGATTTAATACGAGTAACGTATAGACAGTGGATTTACTTACAGTGAGGATGAAAAATGCCTTATTTGAAATCTGAAGCTGGGACAATTAATTTTTTTATTAAAAAATTGGAATGAGAAACTCCACGCTTTAGTCTTTCTTTTAATATGTTTACCTTGAAAATTCGTGAATTTCTTCATAAACTACAGCCTTATCAGTTTAATCTGTTTTTGTAAACCAGATGTAAACCAGTGTTGCAAGAAGCTGATCTTCTCTCTTACTTAGTTCACACAAATTAGCCTAGTGGTTAAGCGTTCTGCCTTGTGTTCAAGAGGTAGCCGGTTCAAATCCCATAGTAGGTGGAAATACGTATTTGAAAAACGTTCCGATCGGACCGGGTGTTTTTATTCTCACATGCATCCAACTCGTGACTGAACGAATTATGCCAAAATGTGAGCAATCTC
>FIZR01027670.1:0-10953 GCA_900060175.1 Ferrisia virgata | reverse complement strand
GAGAGAGAGAGAGAGAGAGAGAGAGAGAGAGAGAGAGAGAGAGAGAGAGAGAGGAGATATGTGGAAAATGATCTTTTCCCAAGATCAAACAGATAAAAAATCCTCATATCCCCCTCCTCCTGATTGACCTAGGAGGCTATTTTTTGAATATGTTATACAACTTTTGATTCTCTATCGATTGGCATAAAAAGGAACAATTTTTTCGATTTTTGCCCCTCAGCATCTTTTTGCCAAATTTGTACACAACTAATCTGAGCCCATTAGCTGAATTTAAGCGATTTTCGTCGGTATAGAGCTGAGTAAGTGATTCAACGGGGGGGGGGGGTTCCCGACATTGCTAAAAATGATCTTAATGATCTTCTAAGATCTCAAAACAGATATTTTATTGATAAACCTACACTTCTCCTCACCCGCCCGCAGGTTAATAGACCATAGTTGTCTGGTTTTCATTGACTGTGGGACATAAAAAATCAGATTAATCAGCCAAAACTGCTCGAAAATCTATAATTTAATGGGCAGCTGTAAAGGAGTACGATGGGTCTAAAAAATCGGCCCCTCAAAAATATGTTTAAAAACTGTAATAAATCTACATACCAAATTTCAATACCCTAACGCAATCTGAGGGAAGAAATTAATTTTTTCCCGGTCAAAAATAGTAAAAATCGTCTATATCTCCCTTTTTAATCACTTTATGGAGCTGATTTTTAAATACATAGGGCAACTTCCGAACTTCTATTAATTGGTTTGCGGTAAAATAATTTTGAACATTTCTGCCGCTCTTTACTCCCTTTCTTAATATTGGACATTGCTGAATTTCAAGTCAAGGTCATCCTGTCTTATATATACCTTATCCTCTGTCAATCTAAGCCCACTGGTCGAATTTTAGCAATTTTTGTCGACGTCGAACCGAGTAAATGATTCCAGTCTTGGTAGGAAAAAAATTGAAAAAATAACAATGGCCTCACTGCAGTCTATAAGGATCACGAAACGGATTTTGTTGATGCTCTACCCCCTCCCCTCCTCTAATCCGTAAGTTGAACGATAGGCCATAATTGCCTGGCTGACTTTTACAACAATATTCCGAAGAAAACCAAGCTAAAAAATATTCTCTCTCCATTTAATTTGCGCATCGAGCTGGATACGTACGTAGTGAAAAATTCTTTAAATACTTAAAATACGTATCGTACTGAGTTTGAAACAATTAAAATAAATTTCACGTGATTATCTTCGCATAATGAGCTCCAACACATCGAGTTTAAAATTTCGACTTCTCTTAATCGACCGTGTAAACATTAGACTCGTTATCGTTGAAAGAAAAAAATTCACGTGAAATTAACTTTAACAAATTATACGTAATTTCTTTTCAAAATCAATGAATCAAAAATAATATCCAAAATGTGTAGTTCACAACAGAGTCACCTCTTCGACGCATTCTCCGGCGCCATTCATAATACAAATGAGAATTTTATATACCAAAATAACATACCTATTCGTTTTACGAATCGTTACGATTATATATGCTAATTATCCAACGTGATAATAAATAACGTTACAATTAATTTTATTGAATACATTGAATATCAAAAGTATACTGTAATTATTTATATAAACGAAGAAAATAAAAAGTTTCGCAATACAAATTATTTGTCGAATTTCTACATTTCGTACTTAATTATGAATTTATTTATCCATTTATTCATCATCCATATTTCACTTTTATTTCGTAATCAACTTTTAAAAAAAAAAACCATCAAACTGGTATTCAATATTTTAAACAACAGTGTGAAGAATATCTAAAAATAGATTAATGAGTGAGGAGAGAGGTTTTCGACTATAATGTTTCCATGTGAAATCGAATTGAAAAAAATAGATCACCCAAATATGGAAGCACAAAAATTCACACTTAGGGGCAGAGGTTCATAAACAGACGACAAAACATTTTTTGACAGTTTGAGGCTCTGTGATATATGCTTGAAAGTAATTCAAGTATACGACAACAATGCATTTAAATTTGCATTTATTGTACTCTTAAACTAGACTCAAATTCAAAATGAATTGGGAGGGAGATATGCGGGGGACAAACTCAAAAAATAAGAAAAACCGAACAAAAAAACATTTTTTTAAGGCAGTAAGGTGGTGTAGGGGGGCCGTATAGTTGAAACCGCCAAACGACTTATCTATAACACGTACTAAACTTAAATGCAACTTTCAACATTCTAGCTCCATTTGGAATGAAGATATGCGTGGTACAAACTCAAAGAATGAGACAAATCTTTCCAAAAAAATCACTTCTTTGGGAGAGAACTGAAAAGCTAAAACCTTCAAGATGCAAACCTAGATTTCAACCTCCTAGCTGAATTTGGAAGGAATATATGAGTGGAACAAACTCAAAAAATAAGAGAACTCGCCTAAAAAACTACTTCTTGGAAGCGGGGGGGGGGGTGGGGGTGGGGGGGGGGGGGGGGGGGGTTGTGCAAATGGTCTAAAAAGTCAAATCTCCCAAAAAGCACATTCATCGCTCCTGCTAAGTCTCTTAGTACTAAATTTCAACATTTTATTTTCCTTTGGAGGCGAGGAGGAGGAGGAAAAGGCTCCATATTTCGCCTCTTAATTAACCTATGAGGCTAATTTTTAAATATGTTATACAACTTTTGATTTTCCATCGATTGGCACCAAAGCGAATAATTTTTGGCGTTTTTGATCCGAACAGCATCCTCTCCGAAAAATTTGGACACTACTGAATTTTCACCCCAGGTCATTCCTACTCAAAAATATAAAATCCGCCACTATTCCAAGCCTGCTGCTTGAACTTGAGGAGAAAATATCTAATTTTTGAATGTGATATGCAACTTTTGATTTTCTATCGATTAGTTTAAAAAAGAACAATTTTTAAAATTTTTGTACCTCAGCACCTCCTCTGCCAATTTTGGACGTAACTGAATTTTGACTCAAGGTCATCTCCATTTAGATATATCTGATCTGTATTTGGATCAATATGGAGTCAAATAATTGATTTCAGTCTACAGGGCTTCGATTGAAAAAACAATAAAAAAAATTAAAAATAAAAATGGTATTAATAGTCTCTCAAGACTCAAAAACGAATTTTCTTATTGCTCTCTCCTTTCACATCCACCAAGACCATGATATTTTGGTTTTCTTCAACAATATTCAATAGGTCTCAGTCGCTTACAACCCTATTGCACCTAGAAGAGCGCGCCACTTATCACGATCCCATGCCTGTGAAGAAGCTCTTACCACATAGCCCATTTGCGTTTTGATGATGTCAGACCACCTGATCGGAGATTTTCCTCTCCCTCTTTTACCAGGAACCTTACCAAAGAGAATGTCTTTTTAGATATTTTCAACCTTTCTCCTGGCCACATGTCCAAAATACCCTAGGATATGTTTCTCGCATAAAACACTTAACCCGAATGGCTCCAGGATTTCATTGAGGTTTGTCATGCTGTCCAGGGTATCCTCAGCATCCTTCACCAGACCCACATCTCAAAGGCATCGATTCTTATTTTATCACCTGCCTTCAGCGTCCATGTTTCCACAGCATATAGAAAAACAGAGAAAACAACTGACTGTGATAAGCCTTTTCCTTGTCTTTCTCGAGATCTTTTCATTACATGTGACATTATGCAGTCTGGTCATAGCTGATTTGCTCAAAGTGATTCGGTGCCGTATTTCTGCCGATGAGCCTCCATCTACTTCGACAATGGAGCCTAAATATACGAAAGCGTTGACCTTTTTGTATTCACTCAAGAGCTGTGGAAACTGGAAGACACTTGGCCCGATCCACCATCATGACTCTCATTTTTGATCTATTAATATGAAGTTCGAGTTTTTCGCTGGCCATATTCACCAGGTTGACGAGCTCTACCATTTCCTCTTCATTCGAAGCAATCAAGGTGGTATCATCTGAATATCGCAAATTAGAGATTCTTCTTCCTCCAATGGAAATACCATCATTCGAATGTTCTGAAGCCTCGCGAATTATGTGCTCATCATAGATATTGAATAACTGCGGAGATAACATGCATTCTTGACGCACTCCATGTTCTGCTTGAAAAACCTCACATTCTTCACCATCAACTCTCACAATCATAAAATTGAACTCATATAGGGACTCCACCAAATCTACTATATGAGCAAGATCTCCAATTTCTCTTAAAACTTTGAAATGCTTCTTCCGATTCACACAGTCAAAGGCTTTGGCGTAATCTATGAAACATATCACTTCAGGTATGTTGAACTCCCTGCACTTTTCAATAATTTGCCGGACATTCATTATCTCTTCCCTTGTGCTTCTTCCTGCTAAGAACCCGGCTTGCTCAGGTGGAATTTGCCTGTGTAGATACACCTTGATCCGGTTTTTTAGGATTTTTAACATGACTTTGCTGCCGTGTAGAATTAGAGCGATTGTTCGATAATTAAAACATAATCTTGCATCTCCTTTCTTATGCAAGGGAATCAGCACCAACTTACACCATTCAGTACACCATTTATGACTCCGCTATATCACACTGCAGAGTTGCCATACTGCTTTAGTTCCATTTTCCCATTTTCACCGAGAGCCTGCCACAATTCAGCTTCAATACCATCGCAACCAGGTGCTTTACATTTGTTCATCGCATTCACCACCTCCCTTACTCCATCAATAGAATGTTTGGCTCATTTTCACCAATCACTTCGACTGTAGGAACCAGTTAGTTTACCTCTGGTATTCTACTGTCTGGGTACAACTACTCGCAGTATGTTTTCCAGTAATCCAGGATTCATTCAGAATCCCACACAACTGTGCCGTCATCTTTCTTGATCTTGCCAGTTCTGGGTTTTATTATCTTCAGCGATCTAACGTATTTTCTTGTGTACTGCACTGGTCTCATTGCCGTCTGCGTATTCTTGTATTTCATGGCAGTATTAGTCAAGGTAGGCTTCCCTGTCTCCAAGACAACACTGCTGGACTGATCTGTTCAGTAGCCTATATTCTTCCTCTTTGCCACAACATTCAGCTTGCCTAGGCTGCTCTATATCAGCAGGGTGTCCTCTGTCATCCATGACTGGTTCTTTTCTGATGCACGTTATTTTTCCTTAATAAATAACTCACATGCACGAGTAATCCTGGTTTTAATGTCTTCTCGTATGGTGTTTGGGTCATTTATCTCCGAACAGGTGATATTTGTCCTAGCAGCCACCTTCTTCAATTTAGCACTGATAAGAAAAGTCCGTGCTTTCTTCTTTCAACTTTTCACACGGATTTGCAGCCGTACTTCTGCTACCAGAAGTTGATGATATATTTTGGCTCGACTTATAGAGAACCAGAGAAACCCTTTTCTCCCCCTTGGTCAATAGTAGCGTACTGTTAATATTTTTATGATCCACTCTTCACATATGAACGCAAACGAACAGTTCAGACTTATCCGTGTTAAGAGGGTAAACTGGCGACCATTGAAGGATTGGCGAACCCACAGTGGTCATTTTCGCAAGAAACACGTAATGAGTGCGATAAATTTAAACGGCCCCAAGTTCCGGCGCCCCTTAAATGAGGCAGGGGTGCTAATAATATCCGTTCGCGCTTCGACAATAATAAGAGCTAAATTTGCGCTAACGGTAAGGTAGCTCTATTTACTTTCGAAAATTTCAACCATAAAAACAATACGATTACAGTATTTTTATAAGTGGTAGGTAAGTAACTCGAAATTATTCTCAGTAGGGGGTTTACCACAATATACGGCGGATTGGTAATGATCTTGATAATATACAATAACGGTTTTTAAAATCCATTTCTTATCATTAAATATAAACACCCAAGACTTTTTTCTTTCGCTTTATTAGAAATACGTTCATCACTGGAAAGTTACCAACTCAGAAAGAAAATCGATCAAAATTAAGAACACCATAGACCTATATCAACAATAGATATTCAATTACGAAACGAAAATACGACTAGATTTTATTACGTTTCGAATAAATCGCACGGTAGACGTAAAGGCACACACTATACACCTTGGAAATTGGTATTACGTCAAATTGATATTTAATTCGACGTTATTTTGATAATTAAGTACGCGGTAGCGTAGTCTAATTAATGATCTGTTGCGCACTCAATTTGGCAGCCTATAATTCAAAAGTGAATGCTTCGCGAGTACCGGTCTATAACGCCGAGTATGATTTAATATCTTCAATGTTGAAGACAGATTCATCAAAACGGCATCGGCATACACTTACATACATGTGCATACTTTCTCATAAAATGTATCACAAGTCGATAAAAAAAAAAAAAAAAAGAAGAAAAAGGTAACTAATAATTACGTATAATGATTACAAAGTCACGATATTCTCCAGAAGTACCTACTCGTACATATATATGAACTGTTCCTAACAACTCCAGCATGAAGAAGCGTTAACGAACTCAATTGTTCAGGTGTGATATTTAGTTCATCGTTCATCTGGTATTGTGTACTTTTTTCTTTAATTACTCTCAAGTGTACGATTCACCTCGTTCTTATTTTTCGAAAAAAAAATTTACAGTCGGATTTTTTTTCTTGTTGCTTATTGGCTGAGAAAAGAAACTAGTTCAGTGAACTATTTTTTTTTAATTTTTTCCTTCGCCTTTTTAGAGCATGCAACAGAAATAACATGGTCGGAAAATTCTAAAAAAATTGAAATTTTTGGATAGGGTATAAGAATGATGTTCATTAAAATTTTATAATTTAGATTCAAAGTTTGAAAAAAACTTCAACATTGAATCATCACCTCATAAAGAAACCACAGAAATTTGTTACCATCGATTTGAACAAAACTAGAACAAATGAAAACTGAAAAGAGCATGTACGAAAAAAAAAGGCGACCAAAATTTCAGTTAACAAAGTTTACTCGCACATTTTGAGGGAAGGGATGGGAAATGTTTAAAATAAAAAATAAAGAGCAATACGTGAAAAAGGAAACGTACATTTGAGATTTCAACTTGGTGTTAATTCCATCAATTCATTTTAAACAAATTTTGGCCATTCTGAGCCCCCCTGGAATTTTAATTTTTCCGCGGGATTTTCAATCCGGCACCCCAAATATCCCTGAATCAACTTTAAGTGCAGAAAATTCAATTGTGGTCCACTGAAAATACAGCACAATCAACTAAATAAATTTTCTGGAGAACCTGGATGATGAGAAAAAAACAGTTTTCTTTTCTTAATATAAAAATTGATAAAAAATTTTAAAATTCAAAAAACGTTTAAAATTTTGAAAAATTATAATTTGCCTCGAACGAACCCAATTTTAACCATTCTGAATTACACCTCAAAAGTTTTCAGAAATGTTGACCGTACTAAAAATTTTAATCCCCTTCCCTCCTCACCCAACCTTCCATTTCCAAGCAGCCAAATCAACCTCGATAGCTGAAAATTTTGCAATGGTTTTGGTTTCCCACACCGTCTCCATCTATGGCGTTTGTTTGACGATCAACTGGTTTTGGAGTTTCAGGGCTGCCAAATTTTTAAATCTTAAAACTCCAATAATTTGCAAAAAATCAAATACTGAATCTAAGCAAAAATTGAAACATTCAAAAATCAGTATTCAATAAGGTGAACAGCATATTAGGAATATTTCTAAAAATGCTAAAAAATTGAAAAATTGAATCGTTGAAAAAATGGAGCCATTCTAAAAATAGTACTTAGTAAAATGAAAAAAAAGGTTGTGTGGACCAATTTCGTGTAATACAGTAAAAATAAGATATGAATTTAAAAAAAAATGTGAAACCAAAATTTTTTGAAATCACTTATTTTTCCAAAATGTATACCTTATTTTTGCTGCAGTGCGCAAAATTGGTCCATGTGATCTTTTTCCTTCATCTCGCCAACGCTATTTTTAGAATAACTCAATTAATTTTAGTACATGGTCAATATTTGGTATTTTGCGAATTTTTGAAATTATAAAATTTCCAACTTTGACAGCACTTTAAGCATCTGTCGGTTAACAGAAAGAAATTGAGTTACTCAGCACTTCACGAGTAGTAAGAAGGCAACTCGCCGAACAATTCTTTCACGAAATATTTGACTTCCCCGCCCCTTCCTTCTCTAATTTGAAGAAATTAAATACTTCACAACATCCAATTTTAACCTGATTTTCTATATCATAATGTTAATAATAACCAGGCTCTTACGGTCCAAAAATTTTCGTGACATATTACAATCGTGAGAATTGAAAAAAAACATTGCAGGTAGGAAGGGTTCAATGGGACTAAAGAGCAGAAACGCACAAAAGGCAAATCAAGGGTGTCTTCAGAAAGGATATACCCAATTTCAACTTCCTAACCCAATTTGGAGGTGAGTTATGAGAGGAAAAAACTCTAAAAATTAAGAAAAAACCACAAATTTGGGGCTGTGAAGGGGTGAGATGGAACTGAAAAATCGAGACCCCCAAAAGGCGCATCTAAGATCCTCAGTAAATATACATATCTAATTTCAAGTTCCTAGCACAATTTGGAGGGGAGTTCTACGAGGAACAAACTCAAAAAATAAGAAAAAACAACTAAAAAACCACATATTTGAGCCAATGAAGGGGTAAAGTGAGGCTGAAAAGTCGAGACCCCCAAAAAGCACATCTAGGACTCCCACTTAATAAACATATCTAATTTTAAGTTCCTAGCTCAAATCGTGAGGGGAGTTATGTAAGAAAGAAACTCAAAAAACTCAAAAAATGAGAAAACCCAATCAAAAAACCACTTTTTTGAGCCAGCGAAGAGGTACAATGGAGCTAAAAAGTTGGAACCGCCAAAAGGCAAATTTATGTCTCCAACTGAATGTACATACCAAATTTAAACCTCTTAGCTCAATTTGGTGGGGAGATCATCCCTTTTTCAGGGTCAAAATGGAGAAAATCCTCATATCTCCCCTCCTAATTGATTTGGGAGGTTGATTTTTGATTATGTTGTGCAACTTTTTATTCTCTATCGATTGGCTTAAAAAGAGACAATTTTTGCATTTTTGATTTCTCAGACACCCTCCCCCAAATTGGGGCACAACTGAATTTTCACCCAAGTTCCTTCAAACTCATATATATCTAATCAGTCGCCAAATTGAGTCGATTGACCGAATTGGAGCAATTTTGGTCGGTACTGAGTGGAGTAAATGATTTTAATGTGGGGGGGATAAATAAATAAATACCTGACATGGCTAAAAATCGTCTTAATGGTCTTCTAGGACCCGAAAACGGATTTTGTTGATATCTCCTCCCCCTCATCCGCCGTTCGTCTACGACGTAGGAAATCAGGCTAAAAACAATTCCCTCCTCCGAAATCTTTTTGATGACTTGGTCGTCAAAATTTGAGATTCGAAAAACTCAAATAGCCTGGTCAAACAATCAAACGAACCTGTACCGTCTACCAAAGCCACTGTGGTCTTTTTTACTCTCTCAGCAGGACATTACAAACGAGGAAATTCTAATCCAAAATGCACACAATACTCATTTTTCATCACACACGAATCTTACTTACAATCAACGATACTGACGAAACCTGCAGCATAACACATCGATACCGTTAATTACCATTTACATCTAAAACGCCGCCGGCGACTCGGCGGGTTAAAAAATCATTACTCGCCGATAAATGAATGCAAACAAAAAAAGCAGATAAAAAATACACCGGGCCGTACCTTTTCTCACAATAGGTATGTTGTACCTTTTGGTTTGAAAAGAGTTTACATAACAAACACGTTGAGTAAGTAAAACCATCAATACGACGTGTGCGAATTGAGAGGTGTTGCAACAGTAAAAAACCACACGCGACATCCCATTCATCACATTATTTTGAAAGCTGTTCGAATGCGACCATAATCGACGGAGACGCGTCATTTAAATCGCATCGTCGCTACGGTAATAATATTACTCCGAATACGGAAACAACAAATGGGTACAGAAACAGATACGGAAAAGCTTCGAAGATTGGAAATTTTTTAATCGTAAAAACGACACGACCGCAACACACACACGCACACGCATACACACACCTGTTGTTGTAAATTAATCCAGCCAGGTATGTTGCGGAAATCGCTATAATACCTAAACGAAGCCGAGTCGAGCGAATGACCTTATCCTATCCTACTATGGTGCATACGATCAGCTCGCAGCTCTGCCCCAATCCTACTGGTGCTTTGGTGTTGTTGTTGTTGTTTTTTAATACCTAGTACGTAGGTTAGGTATATTACATTATACTATTAACGCTGTAGTATCAATATGTGTGAGCGGTGTGCACATTGTATACACGTTCCTTCGTCATCATCAGGTGTAAATGTACCCAGATACCTACAGGTAGAGAGGTACCAGAAACACACGCTGCGATCCCATAGTACATACTATAACGTAACGGTGTATAATATATACGAAACGAGTATGAATTTTAGTGACATGTATTCCTTCTTCTAGTCTTTTTTTTTTTTTTTTTATACATACATAATGGTGCTGCTAGGCCGTGCAGAAATGTACGTGCTCATATACCAACTACGAAGAAGCTCATAACTTGGGAGTCGAAAGATTGGAGAACCGCATCGACATGCGCATGTTAAAGTATACTGCATGTGTAGTTAGAAAAAGTATCGTAGTCGATTCAGATATTGAATACGTATAACGGAATAAAAATATGATACATGCCCATACATAAGTATAGTATATAAAAAAAGATACACGACAGGTACCTCTAGGTAGAAGGCATATAGTATAAATATGCACAGGTACGATAATAAAATACCAATACTAAGTACCAAGCACCAGCATTAGGGTGGGTCAAAAAAAACGATTATTTTTTTTTCACTGGGTACCCTGAAAAACTGGTTGGTAGACACCTCAAAAAAATTCTCTCCACGTAAGAGCTCTTAATTTTAATAGCAACGTCCTCCGCTTTTCAGATTTCTATTTTTTTTCTATTGTTATAAAGAAAATTGTATATCTTGGTGT
>FIZR01027668.1:0-13193 GCA_900060175.1 Ferrisia virgata | reverse complement strand
GAAAATTTAATGTACGTGTTATATGTTTCTTTGGATGGCGTCGACTTTTTAACCCTATTGCACCCCCCCCCCCCCCAGCCCTATTAATCAGGGAAAAAATATTGCAAAGCGATGCTATTTTTCAATTTACATAATTATAATATCCTACGAAAATCGGACTGAAAAGGTATCGTAATTTTTTATCAAATAATTGAAGGTATTTTGTAATTCATTTGATGGTTAGGCAAAAAACACCCAAATAGGTACTTTCCTATACTTTCACCTGTAAGCTTTTAATGAACACTTTCTCAACATTTTGAAAGAAGTGTTTAAAAGGATTTATTTGCTATAAGATCTGAATTAAAAAGCTGTTTGCGGACACATTTATTATGCAAAGATAAGATCATGGGGGGGGGGAGCAAGAGAGGAGTTGATTCTACATAGCCTCTCTCTATCCCTTTACTGAAAAAACATTTGTGTGCTGTCTCTTCTACTAATTGATATAACTGGCTAACTTGTTGGCTTCGGGGAGGCAATTCGAAAAAAATTCTATATTATGTATTCAGTTCTTATGTAAACAAACTGATATTTTTTCAGAACTTTAAAAATGGAGTAAGATTTTGGAAAACTCGAAAAACCATTTTCCCATCACGTTTTTCATTCATAAAATAGTCGTTTTTGGTCAATTTTTTTTTCTCGACATAATTACATCCTAAAATACTTATTTTCAACTATTTGTACACCACATGCTCGGTTTTTATTTCAATTTGTTTTTTTATTTTTGTGACAAGTACAGTACAAAATTAAAAATTGAAAATGTTATCTTCTTTAATAACAAAATTCTTATGGGGAAAAACTAACAAGTACAGCAACAGATTCGTGTTCAGCAGCTCAGACTACCCCTATAAATACCATTTGCGCGATAAAAATACCCAAAATCCAAAAATTCACGCTTTTATTTGAAATAATTATCATTTAACAAAAATAAGTGAAAAATGAAGAAAATTAGTGAAAAATCACAAAAAGCTGTTGAAAATTGGAATTGACCAAAGTGCTATTTATTCAAAGCCCTGAAAACGTGGAGGTGGCCACCATCTGAAACCTCTGAAATCCTCAAAACCCTAAAAATCCTTACAACCAAAGTATTTATTATTAAATACTAAGAGAATATTGTGAATTTTACTTTTTGAAATTTCAGTAATATTACGAACACTTTCGATGTTTAACTCTTGGCTTGCTAAAAGGTGTAAGTATAAATATCCACGAACAGAAAACACATAAAAACTTGCGATTCTACACATAACATGGTCGAATCGATCCACTTGAATGAAAATCTTTTAGTACCATAATACGACAAACAACCACAGAAGAAAACCAAATGGTAAAACTTATTTCTCCGGACAAAACGTACATTTACATCAAGATATAATTAATGTAGACACGAAAGAAACCCCTGACGTTTATCCTTTTCAGAAATAACAAAAAAAAAAACGAAAACCAAGCTACTACTGGCGCCTTACTGACAAAAAACTATGCATTTTATTCAACATTCGCGTAATACGATAACTCATCAAAAACACATTCGCCGTAGAGGCGTTTTATCGCGTTTAGATTTCATTCATTTGTTATGAACGATTAACTTTATTAAGTTCATCAATCACAATTCGGCTCGACGTTGATAATTTTCCTCTATTTTTTACGTACCCAAAAAATGGGGTGAAAGAAAAAATAATACAGAGAATACCATGTAGCTGAATAAATACCAACGAGACGGTAACAACACTAATCATGAAACTTTTTTAGTATAAATACATAGCATAGGTACTCTTTATGCGTGCAACAAGTATACATATATATATATCTATATTCTACAAATACGAAAGCTGGTAATTTTCAGCATTTATCTGAATTCTGATGGTATAGCGAATGAAAATAGCTCGTCATTAGATACGTTAATGATAGCAACGAAACGAATATTTATATCGTGGAAAAAAAAAGAGGAAAGAAAAACATAGCATATAGCAAATCCTGCATAAATGCGGATTAAGGTGGTGATTATTTTTTACGAGGCGAAGATTTTGCGAAATATTAAAAATTAATCCTTTGCAGCGGACACGACGTCGTACTATATAGCACTAGGTACAGCGTTGCTGATTAAATATAATCAAGCCTACGAAAAACAAAATATACGTATAAACGGTACAACTAACCATAAACATTTTAGGTTACTTCTTGCTAATGGATTTGAACAATTAACCGCAATTAAATAATAAATTCAACAGCACTTCGCAGTTTTTTGTTTTTTTCGCGGCAACATAAAACAGCAACGTGGACGAGGAGTGAAAAAAAAAACACAGCGCACACACACATACACCGTACACACCGGCGACGACCGTAAATTCACGCATCAAAAAATTCACAAACCAACACTAAAATGTAAATTGATCGATACTTTACCCTTTTTCCTCCGCACAACATTCTGTCAAATTCTTATATAGTAACCGTATCCAGCCTTACGAAATGGGCCCACTTGCACTGTTCAAAGGACCAGTGGCTGCAGAACGTATACACCAGGTACACGTTTGTAATAATAATAAATGATGGAAAAAAAAAAAACAACAAAAATAACGTCCTTATTATCTGTGCGTCGATTTGTCTAATAAACTAGATACTTAATTTAAAAGTCATTTGCTCCTTATTATTTTTCCGTTTTTCTTTCGCTCTTTGTTTACAAATACAGTTTGCCATGGAAACCAATTTCAAAACGATGGGCACTTTATTGTATGTATAACAATATGATATAATCTGAGCATAATCTTTATCCAATATTTCACCTGTTCGTACCGATTCGTACGATATTAATTGCTAAAAGACTAGATAATGCAATTTGATGTGTATTCGTGATTACGTTTTCGTATAGCTAGCTAGGTACGTAAGTAGATATTTCGTGTTTTAATTTAACCTTTTGAAAAGCATCGCAGAAACGATGAATACGAAAATAATAATGGATAGAAATCTCTGGATTAATATGACATAAATTCAACCATTTTTTATTGAAATAGGCGAATAAAGTAACGTTACAAAACCGAAAGATATACAATCAAGACACGAATGAGAAGAAAATTTCATACCCAATTTTGGTATTATTTCACCTTTTGTACCACCAGTTCAAATCGTTTTGAGTTGCATTCTATATAATGGCAATAAGAATAGAAATTACGTTCAATATTTGCCGAGTTATCCCTTGCAGTAATAATGGATCGCTGCAAGAAGGTCCAATATGGTAATGGAGCTCAGAGACCCAACAGTTTTTTTTCTTCTTTTGTGGATTTGCTAACAGCGTGAGGAAGTCACAATAGTTACAAAATAATCTCAAAATAATGAGGTGAAAAATTCAGTTCTCCATCTCTTATTTTTTCGACTTGCAACACTGACTCAAATTTCGAAATTTTTCAAAAATTTCCAAAAAAATCATTTATAATTATCTTTTATTGCGAGTTTTTGATAAAAAACTTCAAATCAAAAATCAAAAACGTTACATTAAAAACACCACGTTTTCAGAAATTGAAGCCCACTCCTAAGACATATCCATGTCAAAAACTGAGAAATTGTACCAAATATGTTTAAAATATCAAAACTTACATTTCTTCAATGTTTACTTTTTGCGTGCAAAGAGTATCTATTAAGTATTTTAAAAATTTTTCAATTATTCACATTTTTTTATTTTTTAAATTTCTTTATTTTTTAATTTTTTCAATTTTTTTAATTTTTTATTTTATAAATCTTTTCAGTTTTTAGTTTTTTTTATTTTTTAATTTTTTTAATTTTTTTTAATTTTTTAATTCTTTTTATTTTTAATTTTTTTTAATTTTTAATTTTTCTTCATTTTTTAATTCTTTTTATTTTTAATTTTTCTTTATTTTTTAATTCTTTTCACTTTTTATTTTTCAATCTTTTTTGTTTTTTTTTATCATTTTTTTCAATTTTTTTCAAACTTTAATTTTTCTAATTTTTTATTTTTGAATTTTTGTTATTTTAATTTTCCACATTTTTAATTTTCCTCAACATTTTAACATATAGTCATGAAATCAACCAGTGTAGAGGTGAACTAATTTTCCTCAATATTACAACTTAAAACCTTAAAATCAATGCAGGATCGAGGACAACTGTTGACAGGTCAACTGAAGACGACATTTCAACTCAAAATTATAAAATCAATCCAAGATCATGGTCAATCGTATGCGGGTCAAAATAAAATATCTTTAATTATGACATGAATATGTCTTAGGATGGGGGTGGGGGCATTCTGTGAAAGCGTCACGTTTTTGATGTAACGATTTTGATTTTTGGACTTTATGTTAAAATGTTAAAGGCAGATGTTTTTCGCAATATTTCAACTTGAAATCATAAAATGAAAATGGGTCAAGGTCAATTATTGACGGATCAATTTTCTTTGATTTCCTTCAATATTTCAACTTGAAATCATGAAATAAATCCAGAGTCAAGATCAACTGTTTATGGGTCAACTTCAAACAATTCTAAAATGATTGAAAATGGGGTGGAAAATGTACAAAATTGATCAAGAATCATGAAAAAATGTTGAAAATTAGACGAAAAAAATCGTTAAAAATCATTGAAAATTGGGTAAAAAATTGACAAATATGGATATTAGTTTCACAAAGTTGAAAAAATGTTTGGAAATTGACATAAAATCGTTGAAAATCACTAAACATTGCGTACAAATTTGACAAAAAATGAGTAAAAAAAAACAGAAAATTGACTAAAATTTGCAAATAAAATGTTCAAAAATATACGATTATTGAAGGAAAATATGAAAAAAATAGTTAATTGTTATCGAAAATTGATAAGAAAATCACGAAAAAAATAATGAAAATTAGGTGAAAATTGGCACGATAAAAGATTGAGAAATTATTGAAAATTGACACAGAATATGAAAAAAAATCATTAAAATTCATCACAAATTAAGTAAGAATTGGATGAAAATTGGTAAAAAAAAGGGCAGAAAATAGAACAAAAATCATGAATAACAGTTTAGAAAAAGGATGAAAATTGACGTAAATTATGAAAAAATCGTTGAAAATCATTAAAAATGGGGTAAAAATTCGATGTAAACGAATACAAAGTGCGACAAATTGATCGAAAATAAATGTTAAAAAAATGAGTGAAAATTGAACTAAAATATGGAACAAATCTTTGAAAATCAATGAAAATTGTGTAAAAATTCTACAAAAATTCTAATTTTTATCCAATTTTTAACGATTTTCAGTGATTTTTTTCATATTTCAGGTCAATTTTTACCCATTTTTCAACATTCATTCATGTCATTTGATCAATTTTTTTGAATTGTTTACTCATTTTTATTAAATTTTCACTGAAATTTTGAACATTTCCATAGTTTTTTTCGTATCTTATGACAATTTTCACTTGTTTTTAACATTTTTTAGTGATTTTTTTATGAATAAATGTCGAAGAAAGGGATGAAAATTAACCTAAATTATGAAAAAAAAAATCGTCAAAAAGCACAGATAATTGGTTAAAAAATTGACAAATATGGGTATAAGCAGAAAATTTTTCAAAAATCACGAAAAAAAGTTGAACAATAGTCGAAAATTGACCTAAAATTGTTAATAATCGATCAAAAATTGGGTAAAAATTTGACAGAAATGCGTAAAAAGTACGGAAAATTGATGAAACATCAGGAAAAAATGTTGAAAAATAGTTAAAATTTGACCAAAGAAATTAAAAAAAAATCACCTTTCTAGCCAGTGACGCAACCATGGCGGAGGGAGGGGGAGAGGCTACCGGGGTTATAGCCCTCCCTTGGGCGTGAAAAAATTGAATATTTTTTACATTTACGCTAAATTTAATATCTAATTCATTGAAAACACACACATCAATTTCTCAATGAATCTTCAAAATTTGAAACCCAAACTTCGAGAAAAGCACTTTTTACAGCCACGGCTTGAAAATACAATTTTTTTAAAAATTCTGCCCTCGCTATGCTCGGGGTCCTCGCTAACGAATAATTAGATGATGATTCTCGATGAATTTTTCCTGCATGTTGACTACATCTTTACAGTTTTGGTAGTGTAAGAGTCAGGGGGTAGGAGGAGAGGGTATGAATTGATGTAGGATTTCGCAAATAACGATTTGTGCTTTGTGGGAAAGCTTCCAAGAAAAAGGAATAGATCTAATTAGCGACTAAAAATACCTGTTACTAGAAAACTAACTGTAATTTATTTGCAAATGTTATTAATTATGCTTTAGAGCTCCCTAAAAAGTAACACATATTGTTTACTTATGCCTGATCAAACCTACCGATATATATAGCCGACAGACAATACTCTAGAGCAAATTTTTTATCAATCAGTCAACAGATAAATGCATAAAAATTTACAAAAACGGGTAAAAAATTAATCAAAATAGTCATCTTGGAAAATGGATTTGAATTTTATTCTCGTCGTATGGGTCCATTAAGCAGATGATAATAATCTTAAGATATTGGAAATACGTAGGTACAAATAGTTTTGAGAAAATGAAATCAAAAGATGAGATACATACCAAAGCTGAAATTAGTCGAATCCAAATATATTTGTAACAAGATAAAACAGAATGCGAGTTGATTCCAAAATCGTTACTGGCGCCACAGAAAATATATTACAATTGGCGCTGGTATATCTCCTCGCCCATTAAACTTCGTCATATTATATTATATCGATCGCTATAATGCCCATAAGAACCCAACAGTTGCCTACGGTGATATATTTCTCGTCGTGTTAATCCAACAAATTAGCTAATTTTTTTCCATCCCTGTAAACATGCAACAAATATAAATCATTCCTGTGGCAGCAAACACAGGTATAATTTTGCATCTTCATCGTGTACCTAAAGGTAGGTAGGTAGGTTAGGTATTGCCCATAAAAAATAAAACACGTAACATGCGATAGATCCCAAATTTCTAGGCATACACAACATATACAATATTCTACATGTAACTTTCATTGAAAACCGCACGAATTCAACGAAACGCATAAATCCATTTATTTCGAGTTATTCAGTATGCTGTTTGTTTGAGTTTACAAGTCACCTCGTTATATTTAATCAAGTTTTTATTGTTTTTAATCTCGAAGTAAATACCACAACGAGTAATGTAAGTATTTCGTTTGTTTGTTCGTTCTTTTTTTTTTTTCAAAAATGTCCGCATGTCTCTGGAGAATACCACCACGTAACATTACGTAAGATGAAACTTGCCACAATCCTAACAATAAAAAGGAAACTGGTATTATTAAGCCAATGGATGAAGTAGAACAATCTGTACGTATCTAGTAATCGTGTATGATCGATTTTATCCTTTATACTTACGACTTACTACTTACCACCAGAGGCTAGCAGCTTTATTGTGTATAAGGAAGAAGAACTTCACCACGTAAATAAAAACTCTAGAACTAAGATTAGGTTCTCAAATAATCAACTTTGAAAGTATTTTAGAGTTTTTATACTTATTATTAGTTTTTGCGGTTTCATCGACGTAAAAAAAAAAAAAAAAAAGTTACAGAAAACAGAATTATCTTTCTTTCTGAAAATCCTTGGTACAACTTTTAAGTAAGTAAGTAAGTATAAAATGAAGGAAAGGTGAAATTAGGTAGGTAGCTAGGTAAGTAGGTATGTAACTAGGTAACTGGTACCTATACTTAATGTGAAAGAAAATACAAATTGAAAATTTGGATTAAGTCAGAATATTGAAAAATACTCGCATTATTGGAATTTTTGCGCAGTAACTTTAGAGTATGTATTAAAAAAAAGTATCGTTTTTTTAACCTGATTTTCGTATGGTATAAACGATGTTTCTTTCCTAATGAGCATTGAGGATAGAAACGGTTCCATGGGGCTAGAATATCAAAAATCCTAAAAGGTATAATCTAGGCTCCTTCTGACTGTACAGTGTACATACCTAATTTCAACTTCCTAGCCCAATTTGGAGAGGAGTTATGCGAGGAACAAACATTAGAAATTAGAAAAAACGACCAAAAAACTACAAATTCAGGACTGTGACGGGGTGAAAAGTCGAGACCCCTTTAAGACACATCTAGGGTCCCTACTGAATGCGCATACCTAATTTCAAACTCCTTGCTCAATTTGGAAAGGAGTTATGCGAGGAACAAACTCAAAAAATGGGAAAAAACGACCAAAAAATCACTTTTTGGGGCTGTGAGTGGATGAAATGAGGTTGAAAAGTAAGGACCCCCAAAAAGGCACATCTAAAGCCTCTACTAAATGTACATACAAAATGTCAACTTCCTAGCTTATTTTGTTGGGGTGATAAGGGAGGAGGAAATGTCCATTTTCAGGATCAAAAGGGGGAAAAGACCTAATATCTTCCCTCATAATAGACCTAGAAGTTTGATTGTTGGATATGTTACATAACTTTGAATTCTCCATCGGTTGACTCAAAAAAAAAAACAATTTTTGTGTTTTTGGCCACTCAGCAACCCGTCTACAAAAATGAGATAAAACTGAATTTAGACCCAAGATCATCACCACTCATATATATTTAATCCGCCTCCAAACTGAGCCAGTTACCCGAATTGGAGCGATTTTGGTCAATATCGAGCAGAGTAAATAATTTTAATGTTCGTGAAAAAAAAATAAATAAATACCTGATATGGCCAAAAATTGTCTTAATGCTCTTCTAGAACTCCAAAACGGATTTCAATGAATATATTCAGATTCATTTTTTTTGTGTATTTGAAAGTAGAGACCCCCCTCCTGGACTACAAAACTGCCATCATATTTTTCAGGTCGATTGACAAAACCGATTCAGGGGATCCTCCAAGTTAAACAATTTTTATTACCCAACTTTAGTCTCTTTTCTGTCAACCGTGTGTTACGAGGAGTGGTCACTTGAATAAAAAAAAAACTGAAATTTTGGGTATCTTGTATTTTTTTAAGCTGTTTTGACAGTTTAAAAATATTTTCAAATTTTTTGGCGCAATGACCCCTTTTTTAGCGTTTAAACTCCGTGTTATTAGGCATTTGGTCCGAAATTAACGTTTAATGGAAGAAAACAACAGGCTGTATAGAGTCAGAGGGCCACCATTCCAAAAAATTAAAAAAAATTCTTCAAAGTTCAAAATACACCTAACAACGTGAATTTTTCTTTGGAGCTGCCAGGTCAAAGGATGTGGCTACAAGTCCTAACAAAGTTTTCAAAGTCCATTTTAAGGTTAAATGTAAGGTTCGAAAAATTAAAATAAATTTAACAGTACTAACCCTAAGTACCTTCACTTTCATATCAAGTTTAAAAAAAAAATTGATATAAAACTTGCGGAGAAAAAAATTAACTTAAGAACCCCCCCCCCCCCCTAAAAGACATTCTTTAATGTCCCATCCACCAGTGACAAGATGAATCATCGCGAATAAGCTTAAAAATCATAGTGTCTAAAGGGTCCAAAGATAGGTGATTTAGGCGTCCTGAGATTTTAAAAATTATCATAATACTTTGTTAGAGGTCCCTTTTCTCGTTGATTTTGCTCAAATTTTCGAACGACTATAGGGGGATAAGTGTTGGTAAATTAACCCCGATGGAATCTCAGCACATGATACTTTGGTGGCAGTACCTGACCAGAGTTCTGAGCCCCCAAACCTCAATGGGTTTTCGAAGGAGGATCCTCTCTGTTGAAAAGCACTCATGATTTTTTTTTTGAAAGCACCTATATGATCGATTTATGTAATTTTTTGTTATATTGTAGATCTGTACGAAAAGAATTTCTAAAAAAATCAATACCCCCCCCCCTCTCACCACGTCTTATGTGAATTCACCTCCGAAATGACTTTTTGAGATTTTATTTATTTATTTTAATAAGCTACAAAGGAGAGATCTGAGAACGTCGAATTTTTTTTTGCATCCAGTATAATCGTAGCTTGTAATAATATACGTAAATCATATTCGAGAAGTAAAACTCCCGTTGAACCGCTGATAGACTCTAGCAACACCCCCCCCCTCATCATTATTTTTGTACTTCGAGTATGTTCATGATATTGGTGTCGTTTTTGCATAAATCGAATCTCTTGAACACAAATATGGATTCAGATTTTCAGTACGACCCCGATAAGTACTTCATTCTGAAAGAGAGGTGCTATCCGAAATACATGTAAATACGTATGACTATAGCAGAACACCTTCAGATCCGTTTACGATTCACAATTATGTTCATGATATTGGTATCATTGTCCCATAAATCGAACCCCTTGAACACGAATGTGAATTAAAATTCTCAGTGTTACCCCTATATCGGTGAGGACTACATCCCCTTCGGAATGAGGTATTTATAGGGGTCAAACCGAAAATCTAAATTCATATTCGTGTTCAGGGGGTTCTTGATTGATGCGAAAACGAAACCGTAGTCCAAAAATAGGGGTGAAGGGGTGCTGCTAGGATTTAGCAGGGGCTCCCACCGGAGTTTTACTTCTGGGTTATGATTTTCTACTCTTACAAGCAGCAATTATATTGAATACGAAAAAAATTTCGACTTTTTCAGTTTTTTTTTTTTTGTATAGCTCCGTTTACCTCCCCTCCCCCATTTTAAGTTTTTTCAAATGTTGACCACGACGTTTCCGAGCTAAAATTTTGAAAAAATTATATTGCGTGATAGATCAACAAGTACACATTTAAAAAGCGTGGTTTCAGAGTTGTGCCAAATCAGCGGACGAGAGTGGAGTGGGAGGCGGTATTTGCGCTCAAAAATTTTTTGGGAGTCGTCAACAACGTTTCACTGAGTACACAGCAAAATCACCCATCTTAACAGTAGATAGAGGTATTCTTTTAATTCTGAGCGCCAAGGGCAAATTACTAAGCTCAGCCTGCTATAGCCTTTTCATTGATAACAAAAAAAAAAAGAAAAAACGAACCTGTCTAAATTGATCTTGTTTGGATAAATTTAGAAAATCCTAAAGGAATTTCGTTAAAGAAAATTTAACAAAAACCCTCGTTTATTATACCTAATTATCCGGAAAAAAAAGTTTAAAAAAATTGAATAAAAAAGTACCCAACCAACCTACAGCTTTATTTCATTTGAAAAAAAATCCATCTCTCACAGTACCTATACCTACCCACTTATAGCCTTTCATCTCTGAAAGCTTTATCGGCCATATTTTCTATTCATACTCCTACTTGAGGGCACCTAAAAAAAATATATACATGTAGTTTCAGTTTCGAGGTACAAATATATCATATTTTGTGAAATACGTAGCAGGCCTGCTAGCTACGTAGGTACTTCGATGTCAAAGAAAATCCTATATTACAGCATATCGAAAAGAAATACCCAAGGAAAACGAAACGAAACGAAACAGACGCTATACGTAGTAGGCACAAGTATAAGATAGGTATACATATAAACTTAGCCTGGAATAAATACTAGCAAAATCATATGGTACAAGGCGCCAGTTTTGCGATACTAATCCGTCTTAATCCTTTATAAGCGCGCAAGGTATACGTCTGGAATATTTTCACTTCTATTCAGGCAGCACCGCTCAAATGAAGTAAAAAAATATACTAAAAGTTCACCGGCTTGAAAGAGAAGCAGAATGGAGAAAGAGAAAAAAAAACGCAAAACGCCCGCGCCCGTTTAGCTCAATGGTACTCAAACCAAGTAAACCTCGACGTCTATGAATGAGCTCGAGCTGCTCCATTAATCAATTCCATCGTGCTACGAATGGAGGAAAATATGAGGATATAAAAGAGATGAAAAAAAAAACGCCCAAGAGACATTAAAAACCTATTTAGATTTTATCACTGGTGGGTACCTAGCTACCTACTACCTACCTATGCTCGTTTAAACGTGAATAAATTTCGGCTACCAATTTACTAGAACGGGGTATTTTCAAAGACAATACCTACATCGAACATTTTCGCTTCACTGGCTAACGACAATTGGCCAATATTTACGATAAACTGCGAATTTTATTACGTGTACGTGTGCGTTTGTATTCGTATCGGTATATTACTCACCTACCAACCTACCTACCTACCTACCTATGCATACGTACAGAAAAATGCAACAGAGCCTAAATACTATACATAAAGTGAAGGGAGAAGAATAGATATACTATAAATACAGTTTAGCTACCTATATCTATAATGGTATTAAGTTAAATATTTCGTTAATTTATGGTTTGTCTCTTTTTGACGTTTAAATTAATGCCTAACGACGAATACCGGCTGCAAATACCAAATCGCAGGTAATATAGCTAATTAAAAGGCAAAAATTTGCTATAAATCAAGTAAATTACATTCTATGAAAAAGGTAGCTAGATAGGTATATGTATACACAGTCTTGTACTAACTATATGACCTCGTTCATAAAATATCGATCGTGTACCTCGAATTCTTTACTTTTTCCATCATTTATATACCTATTACCTACCTATACTAAAAATCAAAAGATGCTACGGATAGAAAGGTACGTGTAAAGCAACCTATTAATAAATAAACCTATTAAACGAAGTATAAATACATCAAAGCATTGAGGAAAAAAAGGAAAAAGTAAACATTTATAGCGAAAATCAGCTTTAAAATAACGTTTTGAAGTTTAATTAAAACGTAAGTATACGTATGTAGCGTAACAAGAATGTATGCAATTTACAGTAAGATTTTAAAATGCAGAGGGATAAGGAGGATTCTGGAAAAAAAATGGGTTTCTTAAAGAAATCTCTCTTTTATTCACTAGCAAGGTCAATTTTAGCGGGCTGTGGCCCAGTGACGCTTTTTGGAGTTGAATAAGGGTAGTTGAACTTCTGAAAGGGGTAATTTCAGTACCTATTATCATATTATGTATGAATACAGAATTTTAATAAGGTCAAGGCCAAGGTCAGGAAAGGTAATATATCCGTTTTTCACCCACCCTTCCCAAATGTTCTATGACGTTAGTTTCTAAGTATTTTTCATACTTGCAAAGTTCGATTGTTCTCGTGTATTTTTTCGTTGTAATTTTCGTCCCTTCTTTATAAAAGTAAGAAAATCTCAAATCAAGGTTATTTCCACTCATCTCCATGGTAAATATGTCACCAAACGAGTTGCATGAATTTGATAAATATTGTACACAGAGCTGTCGGTATGATTTTCTAAAATCCCTTCATGAAAAAAAAAAAAAAAAAAAAAAAAAAAAAAAAAAAAAAACCTTGAACTTTTTTTTTTT
>FIZR01027657.1:0-33979 GCA_900060175.1 Ferrisia virgata | reverse complement strand
CACTTAAGTAGCCACGTTCGATAGTATGGGCTGCATTGGTCTTGCTAGTATACCTACGGGGACTATGTCCCTCTCCATAGGACCTTTCTCACTACTAGCTAGCTTCGTGGCTGCGTTCGGATTGCTTGAAGGGTCGGCCTTGCTTACGCACAAGCCGTTACTTCTTCTCGAGCAATGCCTCCCTGGCGAAGGTCGCGAAGGGCCGCCCCCCATACAGGAGTAATTCCGGCAGAGGACACGGCCACTCCCCGGTGAGCTGCAGGTCGGCTCTCAGGGTGTTCCGGGCTTTCTTCCTGGCCTCATCGGGGCAGCCGAATATTATATGCGGACTGTCCTCGACAACACCAGCGTCATCCTTCCCACACCTGAGGCAGTTAGGCGTGGGTCTCTTCTTGGGCTTCTCATACAGGTACTTACCTATGTCCCCGTGTTCGGTTAATAGTTGGGTACTGTATGTTGACAGAGCCAGACCTTGCTCCAGTCGTGTCCGGATATTCGGGATAAACCTCCTGGTCTTCACGGCCTCTGACGCCTCCCACCTTTCCTGCCACAGCTCGACTGCCTTATTCCAGCACTGTTCCCTTAGTTCACGTCGCATAGCGGTCGTTTCACCTCTGGGAAGCAGTGCATACTCCCTTCGCCATTTAATCTCCAAGTCGATTGGCATGCATCCACTGATTGCTTGGAGGGACTCCACTCGGCATTGAGAGTAGCCCCCTGTCACGCTCAGCAGGGCCTGCCTCTGACTTCTGATCAGTTTGGTGCGGTCTTCGTACTTGAGGTGTTCCGGCCAGGTGGCCGGTGCATAGCCTACAATAGGGACATATACGCTTCTGTAGATGGAGACCATCTGCCAGGGCTTTAGTCCCCATTCCTGAGTCGTTAGTCTTCTCAACTTACGCATCAGGGCATCCGCTTTTCCTGTGACCAGCTCTGTGTGTAGTGGCCCTCTTCTTGGGTTTGTGACCTGCAGCACTCGACCTAGATACTTCACAGAGCTCACGAATTTCACCTTCTGATTTTGAACTCTAAAAGTGGAATCGAATCGAGCTGCCAGTAGGCCCGGGCGAGATGATATGGAAACTCGAATCGCATCTTTCAGATATATCGCGTACCAGGTTTCAAGAAGAGTTAAGCGAGCCAGAATCGAGAAAAACTTCATTTTTTCGGTAGTTTTTCGAAAACTACCCCCCGCTGTGAGGAGCTCTGGCTTTGCACCCACGTTGAGATATCGCCGGCGTCAAATTTTGTACGCGGTGTCTTCGTCATTCAAAATTAGAAAATGGTCCGAATAGGAGATTTTTTTATTTTCGTTTTCCCTACACCCTACTTACTGGGCATATGTTACCGGGCAATGCCGAATTTGGGATAAACGGATAAACGCGAATTTGCGACGCCAAGCTAGAACATTCTACGTACGGGCCTTAGAATGCTCTCTAGCTCATCCTAGAACAAACTAGTTTCGCATAGAACGAGCTAGAACATCCGTACGGACGTTGAAATCTTTCATTTCGGCGTATAGGAAATTTATGTTTGACTGTTAACATGTACGCTGCGTATAATATGCGATACGCGATATGCGATATGCGTGTGGAGCTGGAGCTGGAGCTAGAGCTACGGCTGTCGAGTGTGGACCTAAAGGTGTCCGTTTTGCTAGGTCTCTACCGTTTACGCTGCAAAGCTGGGCGAGAGTGCAATGCTCAACGGTGGTATACACGTACACTAAATACATGCACTTGTACTCACCTCGAGAGTATCTCTACTTTTCACATCTCTATACCTAACTTAATCGAGCGTGCTCGTGTTGGTTGCTTGATTAATTTGCAGGAAGATGAAGAACTGCTGTCGGCGCAACATCTATCCAAAATACGTGAACTAGTAATACGTCATCGAATAACCGAAAAAAACATACTGCACAAGGCGGTCGAGTATTGTAAATTGAAAATAACGCAAGCCGATTTGCAACAACTTCGAATACAGTAGCGTCCTTTTCGAGCGTAACTGTTTCCAAATACCAACGCATTTATCACTTACTACTACACTACTACTTACCTACTCGAATCTTATTTACTTGCTGGCCAAGTTTTTGTCTTTTTTTTTGTGTTTGTGTTTGTGTTTGTGCTTTTTGTTTTGTTTTGTTTTTGTTCTCGTTTTGTTTTCATTTTTTATAACGCGTTACCTGCGCGGGGGAAGGGGGCTTCCTACGTATGTGCGAATATTTATTTTATCTACTGACTGGCCGATCTGTGTGGTGCGCCCCGTACGTACGCCTACGTACGTAGATTACGCCGGTAGGGTGGGGAAAAAAAAAGCTACCTCCGTGATTTGCACCATCATTTTGAGCGGCGGGAAAGACATGGTGCAAATTTGAGCCCGATACCTCCGAGGGCGTTGCGATGCTGATATGGTCGTCCTCGGAGTAGGTAATTTTCGAGAAAAAAAATGACGTTTTTCTCGATTTAGGTTTCCACGTCGACTGCGATGCTCCGATTTTGATGATACTTGGGGACTTTGAACCGTTGGAAAGACGTGTCAAAAACTCGCCAAACCCGCATTTTCAACTCTGTTAGCGGATTTTTCGATTCATTACGAATGTTCGTTCGGTGAAAATTTGTATTAAATCGAAAAATCAACTCTGACACGTCTGTTGCCAACTATCCGTGAAAATTTGATTTTCGAGCTGTGCCAATGGTTACGTGTTACACACGTACGTACATATGGAAACTCAAATCGTACCTTTTAGACTTGCAGTCGAGAAAAATTTGATTTCGAGGACCCGTACATCTTCGCCCCGCTACAAATTTAGGTATCCGCGGTAAAAATGGCCGCTATGCCAGGTATACACCATCGTAGTTGATGTACGTTGACGTGAACGTGAACGTGAACGTAGTACCTTTCTACCTGTAATGTAGGTAGTCGCCTATGTTAATGTACATTATGTATGTACATAATAAATAACAATTTTTTGTAACTTATGTATCGTATGTATGTATGTATGTAGCTGTTTAATGTATACCGTAGGTATTTCAGTCTACGAATTTGTATCGCGTGTATCGTACCTCGTACGTCGATGTATAATGTATATATATACATATATATACATATATATTTGTGTGTTTATGCGATACGTGTACAGTGCGTAAACTTGCACGTAGCGTACTCTGACAGACCTGCTAATATATGGGATTAATTTGAAATTTGTGTTATTTGTTGTCGATGAAAAGAGCCAGCAAAACAAGTGTAAAAATTAGGCCAGCTGGCGAGCGACTGAAAAAAAAAGAAATAAATAATACCCGTAGTTATACGTAAGTATTGCGATGGGAGCGGATGGGAGCGAATGGGAGCGTTGCACCGTACGTCAAATAGCGGGTAGCTGTATGCTGTATGCTGTGTGCTGTGTGTATATAGCGCTAATCTTGCTACAGTGTCCAGTCGAAATGGTATCTAGCGATATACGAGGGCGAAGACGCGGGCGTAGTAGGTCTTGGTATTTGATTTGAAATGTATTGATCGGATCACATCAGATCAGATTAGATTAGATTAGATAACAAAGCGCGTATTGATTTATAATGGGACGTGGTCGATTGGTATTTTTGTGTTGAGATGGAGCGGTGCGGCGTGGCGCGGTACGGTGCGGTGCGGTGCACGGTGGCGGTATGCAAGTGAATCCGAGAGTGTTGACAATGAACGAACACGATCGCGATATTCTTCTCGAAGCTCTTTGACCTAGAACAAAGGACTGTGTTTGGACTGCGGGGCGATATAATCGAAGCTATGTAATTCGCCGTAACCAGCCGGTTCACACGCCGGCTGGTTACGTCAATCACACGCGCTGGCACCAAGCGCAGCGCTGACGCTGAGACCAAAGACGGTGCCATCTCACTCTCCGGTGTGTTTCACATCAGTAGCCTTTTCCCTATCCATTGTACCTGTACTATTTTTTCGAATTCAGCTTTCGAGCGAACCTAACAAAACTACGACTATCGAGTGGTCGGATACATCATCGTACAATCAGCGCACATCCTGCGATTCGCGCCATTCGACATCGCCGCGCCGCCATGTTGCTACTTTACACGATTACTTTGGTAAGTGGCTAACGTAACTTTTTTCTTAACGCCTCGCGCTTCGGTTTGCGCTGCTTTCGCTTATTTTGGCCGCTCGCTACGCTGCTGACTTGCGCGACGTCGTCGCGATTCGCGAATCGAGCTTGTTACGCGCCGCGCGTGTCAGACTGCTCACTAGCGAAATGGCCTTGCCACGCCGTCTGTGCGAGTTGCCGCAAATTTATGTACTTTTCATGTGCGGCGAAAATACGGAACAAACGAACGAACGAACGAATGAATGAATGAATGAATGAATGAATGATGAATACGAGGAGGGTCAGGTTCGAGCTATCACAGGCAAGCGTAGTGGCCACGTAAAATTTTACGTGTATAAAATGAGTAACACGGTTAACGCGTAACGCGTAACGCATTGCATTATACAATACTACTTACTAACTCGGCGCATCTAGAGCTAGCTTTGCTGTTTGTGCTTTCGCGCCTAACGGACGTTTTGACACTTCAATGAGACTCGATTCGATTGCTTTGTAACGCAGCCACTACTGTTCGCGGTCACCGTAACGTACAATACGCCGCGCCGCAAATTTACGAATTTGCGAAACAGAAGAGTACCGATGGTAGTGCAGGCTGGTTTTGGTAGCAGCAGCGATCGAGGAGTCGAATCCAAGACCAACTCGCCGTTCGTAATACGCGTTCCTTATTCGAAAATCGTGCCAGCCAACGCTCTATTTTCGCATTCGGTCTCGTGGAAAGCGAAACAAACGCCTGCGGCGGCCGTTAAAACGGCCGACGAACCAAACACGTCCGCAGTGGCAACGCAAAGCCTACCCGATGTTCAAATTTCGCAGTTTCATTCGCAAGATATGAACGGTCAAGTTGTATTCGGCTTCAACGCTCCGGACCAGATGCGAATCGAACAACGCAACGCCGACGGCACCGTGCACGGAACCTACAGCTATCTGGATCCGTACGGCCAAATTGTCAAGGTACGATACCACCGTACGTACACACACACACACACACACACACAAATCGTATGTAGTTGTGAGTTGTTGTTGTTGTTTTTTCTTGTTTGACCATATACGCTTATTATTCTCGTATAGAGACAATATTGGGATACAGGGGCCGGATTTCACGTGACCAGTAACAACTACCCGTTGAACGATGTTTCGATCGGCGATGTCAACCAACAACGTACCCGAACGCAGTACACACCCGAAGTGCAAGCGGCCCGAGATTTACATTTTCAGCTGTACCAGCAGGCCTTAGCTTCGTTCCTACCCAGCGGAAACAGGTAAAAATACAAAGGCACCTCGTTGCAATTAGAGCTCTGCATTATATAAATGGTGCTGGTAGCTGGTGGGCATCGCATCGTATCACTTTTTAAGCTGTTTTACGATGCCGGTGCATAACTGGCGGCGTAAAATGAGCGCTGCGCTGGACGATGTCGATGTTTATCCGTATCGTTTTGATGAAGTGCACGAATCGTACTGATATTTGTAAAAAATATGGTTACACGATACCAGAGGTATATCGGCACGTTTATTTAGTATTACTTCGTCATTTTATTCAAAATCTTATCTTCTTCGCATACAAGGGTAGGAAAAAGGCGAGTAAGTAGTAGGGAATATTGAATTCAATTATTGTATTTCTTCTAAATGATAACCATCTCCTCCCCCTTTAAATCATGAAATCCGCATACCACACACACACTGAGAGTTAACAAGGTAACCATACCAATGAATCTATCGATACGATGCCGTATCGCAATTCTTTGTCCGGTATTTGTTAAACGAGTCTACACCAGCGTTGTTCAGAACGACGCGAAAAGCCACCGATACCGAATACCGTATCATGCAGAGTTCTAGGTAGTTGGAACGTTAACTTGGCCAATTATTTAACATATCGCGTATGTGCGCTTTATTACGACGTTTACAGTGTTCAAAGTGATACGCGACGACGTAATGGTAGCGTGACAGCAGAAGGCGTCGTCGACGATTCGTTTTCAAAACACAACGATTCCGTTACTATCGCCAACGTAAATGCCAGCACCAACACCAACACCAACAACGCTAACGCCACATCAAAATCATCAACTTGGCTGTCCGAACGTGTCGATTCTCAATTTCAAAGTACTACGAATTCTTCGAGTCTGCACGCGAATACGGCGACAAACACGAGTCACAGCTTCGCCAGCGATATTGCGCAACCCGATACCGAAAAAGAAAAAGAAAAAGAAAACGAAAACGAAAACGGCAGTATAGTCATACAAAAGCCAGAATACTTGAGAATTTCGTGGACAACGGAAAATAAAAGGTATCGCGTCGATACGGCCGGCGCCAGCGTCGCTCACTCTCGCAACCAGAACGATGACAATTGGTCCATCAGACATACAATACCAACAACCACCACCACCACCGGTTCGAATCATTCTGCGCGACTAACGTAAACAGAGTCGAACGTCTTCAAAACGACGATGACGATGACGTCGCGTCGTTCGTTATTTAAGAGATACGCGTAGTAACTACTAACCAGACGGAGTAACCGTATTCAATTTTCGTACACTATATACGATGTACATTGTACATCGTATATAGGAATAGGTGCTGGGTAATTCTTTTGCATACGTTCGTTCCTACCATTAGCGTGGCCCTTGAAAAGTTGTTCGGAATTTTTCGTGCCGAACTTTACCGCATCGCTACTCGCCCCTTCTAAACAAAAAATTCCGAGCGCCTTAAAACCGCTAAAAAATTCAGCTTTGAAAAAACACGCCCTCGCCAGTAGCCCTTCGTCTGCCATTTCTCTTGTGTTAAAACGAGATTAGCGCGGGACTCGCATTTGCCTAGTGAAAATTCGGACAACCTTGAGACAACGCAACGTTCAGGCCGGGCCTACTTCATCTGAAACATTGACTACGTTTTCTGTTTTTGTTTTTTTATCGAGTTATTTATTACTTATTCGTAAAACGAGCGCGCTACCATCTGTTACATGGATTTGCAGTTGGCGAAGCCGGCTTTTACCTTTCATCTTCCTTGCGGTGTGCGGTAATGTGCTCGGTGCTCGTAAACCGTACACGTGCGTTGTTCGGATGAAATGGTTTAAAAACTTCGTCCATTTTATCTTAGAGTTTTACGTTTAAACGCGTGGTAACATTTGTCTCCTTATTTCGCTCTGTCTTGGTCAACGGTGTAGTCTTTACTTACGCGAATGCCGGCTTTGACCAAAACAACTTCTTGCCCGTAATATTCGAGTTCACGGTTCAATATCGGTGACTGGCTGCTCTGCACTAGTCCTCTGCACTCTGCGGAGGACGTGCGAATGTTGGTACCTAATCAGCGTATTTACCTACTATTTTCTCGCTCGCTCGCTCGCTCCTTCGTTGTACCGTTTTAAGGAATTTCTTATTGTCTGATACACGAGAGTGGCTACGGTACCTATTTACTAAAATACATCCCCCTAAAACTACGTATATTAACGAGTACGTGAACTAGGGTCATTTTTTGTTTTTGTGTGTTTGTTTGTTTGTTTGTTTTTTTTTTTTGTTTTATTGCGAGGGTGGCTGGCAGAGAGGTACATATTGACGTTTGATCCGCTCGTTTTGATTTTTCTAATTTAGAATTTGGTTAGCTTTTGGACTTACGTATGCGGCGATGTTACTCTTATTAATATCGATAGGTAGTTATTTGTTCGTAATACACACGCAGTGCCTATTATCGAATACTTAATTTTAAAATATTTTTTCCGGGCTCGTTTGTTAGAAAAAGATGATTGTAACACGGTTGCTTCCATCGCGTGTATGTATTATTGCCATTAAAACGTTGGAAAATTTATACGCCGTGGTATTTTTTTTAGCTGGTAGAGATGTGGTGTGGTATTCTTAGTTTCGTGCGTGCGAAAGAGATACGCGATACAGGTACATACAATGTGCGAATGTTTATTCGCAATACGCACAAATAGGCGAATAATTGCCAGCGGCATTGCGCATCTGGTAATACTCGCACACTACCAACGTAGGTAAGTAGATATAGGTATAACAAAAGTAATCGATAGTAAATAAGTATGTAGAAAATTAGAAAATTATAAATAAATAAATAAATAGCTAGCCTAGGCAACGAATAAGAAGTGAAACAAGACTGGCTGCAATGGGTGCGTCGTCGCCGCCGTCGTTCAGCAAAATTCGCTACGTTCGATACGATGAATAGGCAGCCGATGACTACTCAAAAATACACCTCTGTAATAAGACAATAAGCTAAGTAAGTAAGTAGGTAGGTAGGTAGGTAGGTAGGTAGGTAGATAGGTCGGTCGGTGGACACTACTAGTAAGTAGGCCACGTGCAATCGGGAGTGTTGCTTACCCAAGTTCGGAATGTGGTGGCGCGCGAGTCTTCAAACGGGACCGATTTGTGCGTGGGTCATTGCACGGCGCCGGCGTCCGAAGCAGAAATCGGTAATTGTAGTTTTGGTTTGGACGTTGGCAGCAGCGGTGGCGGTAAGTAACTGTGTGCAAGAGGACCGGCATCTAGACTAGTTTTTTGTAAATAAAATGCGGCCGGCTTTTCCGTCTCGTCGGTTTTGCCCTTGTTAGCGTTTCCATTGTCCGGCTTCAACACGTAGTACTCCAGTTGCGGATTCTTGTCCGGTTTGTTTTTATTGTTTGCGCAAGATTTGTTTTTCATCTTTTGCGGTTGGTCGTTAGGCGGCACTAGCATCAAGTTGATATTCGGCACCTTGTTGGAATTGTCGTTACTTTTTGCGTCCACGCTTTGTTGGTCCGCTGGGCTTTCGATGGCGGCCGTCGATTTGCCAGCGAGTTGTTCGCTTGGTTCGCAATCCGACGTTACCAGCGATTGCGACAATTGCGTTTTGCATTTTTTCAACGGTTTCTTGGTCGAGTTACGTAAGTAAATGGCGATTTCCGGATTAAAAGAGCTGTTGCTCGCGTTTTGCAGATCGCCGCTAAATTCTTGCAGCGTATCGCCGCGAATGATTACGGTGTAGGTGGTGTTGACGTTGGGCTGAAAATTTTCACCGCCGCCGTTTTCATTCCAAGTCTTCAAGTATTGTTGTTGTTGTTGTTGTTGTTGTTGTTGTTGGTTTTTAGTCGGATTAACGTAAACGTAAAATTTATTCTTATCCGTATTATCGAGAGGAGGTGGCGAATATTGGCCAGCAGCCGGTTCCAGAATCACCACTACGTTACTGACCATTTGAGTGGAGTCGGCGACGAGTTCTGGGGTCGGAGGCGAATACACGTTTAGCGAGCTATCTTGCACGATGGTATGTGTAACCACGACGTTGTATTCCTCCGGCGAAGACGCCGCCGCCGCCGCTACCGTCGCCACTCCGCTCGAGTGTTCATCCGAGTTGGAGGATCCGTCACACATCTCTAACGTTTCGCCTTCTTCCGCGGTTCCCTCGCCTTGCTCTTCGGAGGAGTTCATATCGTTGCATGATATCGATCCGCTCGTCGAATTCGAACAGATCAACGTGATAGACGAGTGCTGTGGGTCTGACGTTGCCGATGTGGCCCCGGTTGGCGGCCGATTACTGTCGAAATACTCTGGCGGATTGTATACCGAGAAGTAATTCTGAATTCGCTGAATGATTCTTTCGATAATTGGCGGTAATCGTCCTCCAAAAAGCTGCTTGTTAGGCTCGTTTATCGTTGCAGCAGCCGGCGACAGCGGGGGTCTTTTGCCAAGTACCGAAGCTATCTTACGAATTAACGTAGTTGGCACTACTTGATCGTTGGAGTCTGAAGAAACGTTCGTCAATTCTCGCTTATGGCCGGTTACGGACGGACCAACGATAGGCGGATACCTGCGCATGTACAATCGAACCACAATACGATTTTATCGTTTTATATCGATAAACTGGTACCAAGAAGTGCCGCTTAAATTTTAGGTAAGTACGTATTTCGTTCATTCGTTTATTTTACCTAAATCGAGTAGCTTTCAACAGTTCGATCGCGGAGTTATTTTTCGTTAGCGGTTGTTTGGATGAATCTGAATGTGAATGTGAATCGGCCTCGGCATTGGCATCGGCATCGGCATCGGAATCGGAATTGGAATCGGGATCGGAACTGGAATTGGAATCGGAATCAGAATTGAAATCGAAATCGGAATCAGCACCAGCAGTGTCCTCCGGATCTATTTGACGTCCATTGAACTTGATCGTTGCTGCAGTTCCGCAGTCGATCAAACTGCAAACCAGTGCACTCTGTAAGTAAGTAAATCGTACAATTGTAAACGCACGCGTGTTACACGTAGGCCTATATTATACTCGTAAAATGAAGAATCGAGATTTTGGTGATACTCGCACGCGAGTAATAGGAACATTTTACATATGTAATTACGTATGAAAAAGTTTGAAGCAGAAATTTTGTCAAAGTGTAGCTGTGTATTCGTTGCGCCTTCGGACTAAGATTTCGTTTAGCTCGGCGGCGGCGGCGGTATACTAACGAACGACGACCAGCGCGACAGCTCGTACGATCGTAAACGTACGGGTGTTTACGTAGCAAATGAAAAATGAAAGATCGAGCTCGAGAGAAGAGAAAAACTGAACGTGAATAGCTAAATGCAAAAATCGTCGACTTAACAAAAACGTAACAATTACAAGCGCTGAACCCGTCTGCATGGCGATGTAGCGATGTGAGAATGCACGTGTTTCTGCTGCTCATAACCTATATTAGACTAGAGAGGCTTGCCAGAGTAAAAACCAAATCAAAATCGATATACGTGTTGGAAAAGGAAGCGAACGCGTTACGGGGACATTAGTTCAATCATCTGCATTTAATGTAACCTGCTGTTTCCTGCTGTCTTCTTATTTTACGAAAAGAATACGACGACGACGGCGGCGGCACATGATACGCTGAGCAAAGCGGCGCGGTGTGACTAGGTGACGCCGCGCCGTGTTTCATTAATCACTCGTTCAGCCGTTAGCGGCCGCTGTCGTGCCCGACACCATAAATTTAATCGTCTCGTTCCGTTACTTACCCGGTCTGGTCCATGTTGAACAACTTACGAGACCATATCATATGTAGGTAGGTACGTCTGGATACCTACTTCCTACGCGTGAGCCAACATAGTCGCTGCTTCTATTGTGTTACTCGTTTGCGAGTTTATCAACTTATGCCCAAGTATACCATGGCGAGCAGTTTGTAGATTAGGTCTAAATACTGCATCGTGTCCCGCTTTTGACGATAATAATGATAATATGATAATAGAGGTACTCGAGGTACAAGCGATTAAGTGAGATTCGTGCACAACAACGTGCATTTCATCGTCTTGCAGCGCTCAAGCTTGGTGATGCGGCGCGTCCCTATCGCTCGGTGTCACAATACAAATCGAGCTGCACCTAAATCAATACCTCCTCACCCTAATTTGTAATTAGCGCGCAATAATCCACGATTCCGCAAGCACGCAGTATTAAATGCATAGACGTATCATTGGTCCGTGCATCATTCTTAAACGTAGTTACAATACAAAAACATCCTGTTGATATAGGAGGTACCTATGTTCTATGTTTTTTTTTTTTTTTTTTTTTTTTTTTTTTTTTTTTTAAATTGATGCGTAACTGTAATTGTGTAGGAATCGTTTGAAAGTTGAAAATGAAATCTCTTATTGAAAAGAACATTTCTGAGCATGCGTTCTATATCGCAGGAATATCCTAAAATCGAAGTTGTAGAGTGCTCTTTCAAAGTCCTCCGATGACCTTCCACAGCCTTCATAAGCCTACAAAGCTCCACAAGAGGCTTCGATAGCTTTCAAACGCGTTCGTCAGCCTCCAAATGGCTTCAAAAAACTTCCATAGCCTTCAGAGACCTTCAAACGCTGTCAGAAACCTTCAACAGCTTTCAAAATCCTTTCGAAGTCTTCAAAATTTTCGATAACGTGCTAAGCATTTCAGGAGCCTTCAAAAGCCTTCGTTATCCATCATAACTCTGCAAGAGCTTTCTAAAACATTCGAAATTCTCTATAATAGCCTTCTAAAAACTTCAAGAGTGCTCGAAGGCCTTCATGAGCGTTCAAAAGCCCATGTATTTCTTCAAGAAACTTAGACTTTAAGAGGCTTCAAAAGGTTTCAAAAGCCTCTAAACATCTTGAAAATTCTTAAAAATCCTTCGGATGCCTTCATAACCCTTTAAGAGCCTTTAACAGCCATCAGAAGATTTCGAAAGACTTCTAAAGGCTTCTAATAACTTCTCAAAGCTTCAAAAGCATTCGAATTACTTCAATCCCCTTCAAGAGCTTTCAAAAAAATCCATAGCGCTTCGAGAGCCTTCCTAAAGACTTCAAAAGCCTGCCAGAGCCTTCAAAATCTTCGGCGGCATTTCAAATATTTCGGGATCCTTCGAAAGCTTTCACAATCCTGCATAACTCTTCAAAAACCTTCGAAAGCTTTCAAGAGTATTTGAATGCTGTAGGAGCCTTTAAAAGACTTTGAAATATTTCAAAAGGAACTTCTACAGACTCGTCATTGATTCAAAAGCCTTCGAACGTATTAAAAACCCTTCGAGAGCTGTCAAAAGCTTTCAACAGCCTCTAAATAATGTAAAAATCCTTCAAGATTCTTCTGCAGCCTTTGTAAGCCTTCTATCAACTTCTAAAGTGTCGAAAGTCTTCAAATACCTTCCGGACTCTTTGAGAGTATTCAAAAGCTTTCAGAAGCCTGCAAAAGTCGTTGAAAGACTTCAAAAAACTTCAAAGACTTTTACAGACTTCTTAAAGTTTCGAAAGCCTTTGAATAATTAAAGAACCCTTCGAGAGTCTTCAATAGTCTTCATTAGCTTTAAAAAGTTTTCAAAAGACGTCAACATCCTTCAAACGCTTTCAAGATCCTTCAAAGACCTTCAAGTGCCTTCAGAAGCCTTCAAAAGGTCTTCAAAAACCTTCGTAATTCTTCAAGAGCCTTCAATAGCCTTTGGAAATCTTCTTAAGATTTCAGTAGCCTTAAAATAGTCTTCAAAAGCTATCATAACTCTTCAAAAGCCTTCAATTTAGAATTACCTTTTATTTGCTCAAAAGAAATTTACAGTATATCGAATGCAACATACGCTTGCCTGAAACAATTTTCCGGTACAATCAGATTAGGCCTAGCTTTTGTCGTCTTAAAACAATTTATAATGCATTCAAAGTACCTTTTGTTGGCCTGAAAGAATCTTCCAGCACATTGAACACGCTTGGCGTGGACCACAAAGGGCAGTCGCGTCGCAATTTCTATATGCTTTGAACTCGCAACTGCATAGTTTAGGCGCGCATTTTACAACCCCGCTCCAAGAAGAAGCGAGAGATGCGATTCCAGTCACGTGTAAAATACGATACGTTGGTCGATTGCTCTCGTAGTAAAAATTCGCTCAAAAATCAATTTTGTATCGTCAAAAATTGCGACCTTTGACATTTGAACTGGATTTCTGTGTCAGAAATTTTTCCTGAAAGTCTAAGAGATTTTTACCTCAAAACTGAAATGAGGATCATAATAGTGTTCAGCGACACTAAATTAGTCAACGCTCTATCAAAAGTCAATTTTACATCATGAGAGGCAGGCAGGCGGTGTAGTTTGACCTTCGGGCTAGATTTCTGCGGAAATTTTTTCGACGAACTTTTCAACAGATTTTTTGCTACAAATTCGAGTTTACCGACCCCGGATTAGTCAATATTCACTCGAAGGTCAAATTTCACATTGCAATAGAGAAAATTTTATCCTTGACCTTGGGTGGGTGTCGATTTCCGTGTAGGTAGTATCTTTTTTGATCTAATTTTCAAGATTTCCCCCTCACGACTAAAACAGGGATCATATTTGAGTTCAGCAACCGCGAATTGGCCAACATTCACTCGAGGTTAAAGATCGCCACTTTCCCATTCAGACTCGATTTGTGCGTAGAAAATTTTTCATCGCAATTTTCAAGATTTTTCTCGTTGAAGACCGAATGGAGCGTAAAGAGTAAAATTGGCATTCGGAGCTGAAATTTATTCGAAGATGCCGTGTTTTGATCTGTAATCGGTTCGGTTATCTTGGTTGCCGAAAAAAATGTCGAATTATCGTTGAAAAAGCCAATTTAGAAAAAATTAAGCCATCATTTCGCTCGAACGTACCATCGAGTTCATTTTTCTAAATTCCGACTCTAAAAGTAGTGCGTAGAAAAAGTGGAAAGCCCCTGTTTTGAGCGATTTCCGGATACGCTACTGGTGCGCATATTGAATTCATTCCCAGTAGCAAGGAATCAGGCTGATCATTTTAAAAAGATAATAATAAGCGAACGTATCAGAGCGGTTGAATTGTAATAGTGAAATCGGTTGGCGATATAAGAAAAATACGGTTTCTTGAGAAATGGGATGCGTAAATTTTTTAGGAAAAAGAATTTGAAAAAATTTTAGGGGCTCGCACTCCGTTACACCTCGATGATGAGAAAGTAAGTTAACACACATTACGTTGCGTAGTTTTTTATTTGACGAGTCGCACTCGAAATTAATTTTTTTTAAATAATCCAGTATGTTGATAGTAAGTACATTACGCTTGCACGTGAATACAGAATTCAAATGCAATTTTTATAATATTTTTTATAAGCATACCTACATACGTGTGATTACTTATAACGAGATATTAAATATGGCACACAAGCATCGGTCGGTGGATCTGACAGCCAGCAAATTGCAACGTGAAAAGGGTCCCCTTGTTGAGAGACGTTACGCTCATCCGCGAGCAGATCGGTTTTATATGCTTTTATTACTGAAATTAAACGTCTACGTAATTTGTAAGAAAAATTTACCAACGCTTCGCTATGCCGAGGAATGAAAAAGAGTTGATTAGTTTTTTTTTTTTTTTTTTGAAAGCTTTTATAGAAAATAAGTATAAGATAGCAAAATTAAGGGAGGAATACAGAGGAGAGCTTCGCGAATTTTAAATAACGCTTTTTTTCTGAGATCCACCATTGATACGAAACAATAAGGGGTATTATTTATATTTACCGACGCGTATAAAAGTCGTTACCTATATAATATAGGTAATATTTGTAGGTGATTACGAAGCAGGAGCGGAAAGTAAACGAATAACGACGAGTGCGAAATTTTGAGCAGCGAGAGAAAGTCGAGCGACGCGACTTAAATCGCACGAGTTGATCGCGTTACTTTGTTGCAGTCCTGTCTTGTACCCTTGTACCCTTGTACCCTTACAGGTAGGTATGTTAATTTGTTTAACTTGTCGCTACAGCCGGCGGAAAGCGATCATTTTCGGCGTTGTTCGTTAATCGCATTTTCCGATCTTTTAAAATTAAAATTCAGCGAGCCTTTCGCGCACTGGCGCGATTTATTGAACCACGCACGATCAGCGAATCGCGTTAGTTCGAAGTAGCGATTCGGCTGTAATGATAATTTTTTTCTTCGGTATTTTACGCTTCTAGCTGTTGAATTAATTTTTACTCTCTGCCTTTTTGTTTTTTCGATGGGAACGCAATGTAAAAACACAGAATACCGAAGAGGAATTAGATGGCGCGAAATACGACGCGATTAATGGATCGCGGCTGAAATCGCGCCCGGCGTCCGAAAGGCTTTAGGGTTATTACTAAAGCGAAGATAGAGGGGCACGAGTAGAGTATGTAAAACGCGGACTGCGGCTGCTGAAAATAGCGTATATGTTATGTACACGTGTCTTTCTTATGCTTATTTACAGTGCAACGGCGTCGATGTGGTATTTTCTTTGCGGCGTATAACGAGCAATGTAAACTGTTTTCGCGGGCGCAACAACAAAATCCGGAGATTGGTCGGAAGTACCGGCAATAGCAGTTGCACGCGGCGCCGATGAAGCTAAGCCACTGTTGGCGATGAATGCCGTTCCAACGGGTGCTGCTCCAGCAATTCCTCCGATACCGGCATAAGCGACGGCATTTGGTGTTACACGAGCGATTTCATTCACTAAAAAAAGAAATTTTTCCTCGTCTTCTTAAATAGTAGCAAACAAGTATGCGTATCTAGCTATCTACTACACGTAGTTAGCGTATTTAAGGTAATTTGCCAGTAGTAGTAGTAGTAGTAGTAGTTAATAGTGAAGAGAAAAATTTCCGACATAATAATAATAGGATAATAATTGTACATATACTCCAATGTATTACCTATCCGTCGCCTGTTTTGTTAACCCACACCTAAAGTACCTGTTTCTAGAAAAAATTCTAAATCTACTTAAGGCCACCTGCCGGGGTAGTCGATAGCATAAAAAGTATTCGAAACAGTGTCTCACCGATCTAAACACCCGTACGGATTGCCCCAGAAATATTTTTTCTACTGTAAATGTCACTTCGAGTGGTGCACACTGCAGACGCCATCAACTATCGGAAATGTAGGTAAAAAAAAATTGCGTTCGCTACCTAATTGATAGGTAGTTTTTAATAACGACCAGAGGCTATGTAAATTTATATCTCATTTTCAGGTATGAATTGGTTGACGAATGTTTAAATGCGAATTAATGTTTTTTTTTTTTTTTTTTTTTTTTTTTTCAGGAATTTCGTCAATTTTTAGAAATTTTTTGAATCATCAACTACTGCTAGGTGCTCGCAAGATTATGATTTTCACTCGGCAGCAGTGGCATGATTCGCCCCTTCAACTGAAGCCAGACATGTGAACATTTTTCCTTATAGGTACTTTTTCACGCGTGTCCATCATTTCGGCGTAGAAACCATTTCGGTATCTAGTATTTTGTAAAAATTTCGAAAAAAATGAATTTCAAACACGAACGCGTAGCAAAAATGTTTCTATTTAGCAAAGTGAATGTAACAAAATTATCAATTCCTAGCTGGGCTCAGCCGTCGATGTGTTTGATCTATCTTACCATTGGCAAATTACCTTAGCTGTTAAAATACCCGTCATTCGACAACTTTTCAGAGGCCTAAGTGGTATCGAATCGAGATGCCTGCTATTCAGCGAGATTAAGAAACTCGAATCGTATCCCTTTTTTAGTTCTGTAACCGAGAAGTTAGTTCTACGACAGTTTTAGAGGATGAAAGTGACAGAAACCAGTCAGTGTTAAAAAAAAAAAAAAAAAAATGATCTCACTTTAAGAATACACGGCTCTACACGCCTTTGGGGGGGGGAGGGTTGAGACAGGGTTGGACGAACTTTTCAGAGCTACCCGGGCAGATTTCAACTGAGCGGCACAAAATCCAATCTTAGTAGTTGGTTTGAGAGATAATAACGGTGCTCGAGCGACACTATTTTATAATATTAAATCTGGAAAAATTTCGATTCAAACGGATGAGAAAACGCGTCTAAATATCTGTAGAGTAGTCCCAAGGCCATCAAATTGTCCCGGCTACTCGGGATTTCGCCGGTGTGCCGATGGGTTCGTCCAACTTTGAATATTGTGTGGCGTATTTTCAACTCGAAGCGAACCGCATAGGCGATAAACTTGGCTAATATTCGCAGGTATGTTCGTTTTTTTTTTTCTCGATCCACCCGAAGCTGCACGTACGATCACCATCAGATGTGTGTCATACGAATGGTATACGAAAAGTAATCGAGTGCGTAGATAGGCCTACGCATTTCATAAAATACGGTAAGAAGAAAGATATATAGGTACGTAAGATACCTACGCATCGGTACCGTGTGCATCGCCATTAGGCGCAGATACTGCAACGGTACGGTACGGTACGGTACGGTACGCTTGGACAAAGAAAAAACGCGAAATAAATACGAATGCAGAAATAAAAAAGATTTATATTACATTTTTTAGAATGCACTAAAAATTGAAAGGAAAAGAAAAAAAAAGTACACAAACAAGATTAAGTAAATTACAAAAAACGAAGGAATGAGCGGATGAAATGAGAAGAAAGTACCTAACGCTTAAATAAAAATGCGCGCAAAAATTTTGAAATAGGTACGAAAAAAAAAAATAATAATAATAAAAAAGAATGAAACACGAGCGATCAGTCTGTTACCTATATATATATATATGTATATATGTGTGTGTGTTAAAATTAATTCGAACTCGAACCTGAGGATTTTTCGGGTAATATTTCGGAGGACGCGTCGTCACTCTCAGGTACGGTGGCGGTTGAAGTTACGTTGGACGGCTGAGATTGGTCTGTTTGAACGGCGGTGAGTGGGGAAGATGCCGGCGTCGTCGAAGATGTAGAATCCGATTTGTTGACTGGTTTGGGACCGTCTTCGGAGCGCTGCTTTGAGAGTAAAAGGAAACGTTGGTACGCTAGAGACGCGCTTCCGGGTGCGTTGGGAATTTCGTTGAATTTCTGCCGTCAAAATAAGGATAAGCGCGAACGAATTTATTAATTGGCGACGCGTGCGCCACTACTCGAACAGGTAGGTACACGACGATAATCTCACCTGGGGAACAACCTGCTGATTTTGGTCCTTATTGTAGAATAGAAAGCTGGATACGGCACCTTTGGCGGCGCCGTTCAACGTGGTCGGATCACGGTCGGCGGGGAATGCGGCGAAATGTCCGAAAAATTGAGGTTGTCCGACCAGAACGTATTGTTGTTCGGGAAGTTCGACAGTAACGGCGTTTTTATCGGCGTCCGATTTGACCGAATCTTGAGACGGTGCCGACGACGGTTGCTGTGTGCTCGTAACTTCGGCCGTTTCTAGTTTTTCGGGCTTTCCTCCTCTGTGGCTGGATGAAGGGGATGCTCCCGCCTGCGAAGATGAGCCTGCAAATGGTAACGGCCGCGTGAAAACCAACACATACGGTGTACGGGTGTAATTCGATACGCAGCCAAACGTATACGAAGACCGCGGAAGTTTGCGAATACACCCCCGGGGACGAGTAGGTTGATACGTAAGGTAAGGTAAGGTAAGGTAAGGTAAGGTAAGGTAATAAAAATATAATATACGAGTGCGTCGTACCTTCGACCGGCGTGCCAGGGGCGGCTCCTCCTTCAGCGTTTGACGACGATCCGGAACCAGTCCAAGAGGGAAAATAGGAACCCCAATTACCGCCCCACGATTGCCAGTTAGAAGGAATATAATTCGACCATCCTCCTGTACTGCCAGACGAACTTCCTTGTTCGTTTCCAGATTCAGCTGGAGCAGGATACCGCGGTATGTAAACCACTGGTGACGGTGGTGGTCCAACAGAATGTGGGTAAACGAATGGCTGCGGCGGATAGAAAACTCCGCTAAAGAGTGCGTTCGTCGAGTATTAGTAATACTTCGTCTACATTATTTTGCAATTTGCGAACGTCGCTTCGCGTGCCAATAGTACGAACGTATTATGCGCGTATTATTATATGACTTACGGATAGTACGGGTACTGTTTGAAGGCGTACGGCGAATACTGCGTTTGGTACGTGTACGGGGCAAGGTAAGGACCGCTCGCAGCTGCCGGAAGAAGCGGAGCTACAGCTTTAGTAGATGGCACTACGGATGATGGAGCGACGGCTGCCGGCGTTGCGAAAAATCTTTCCGCTGACGGTGGAACGAAATTCGTGTAAATGCTTTTCTTAACTATCGGTGCTTCGCCGTTTGGTAAAAAATTGTGAAGCGCGAAAACGTAAGTTACCACATTTAAAAAGTACAACGACGACTGAAAAAAATAAAATAAAATAAAATGAAATAAAATAAAATAGAATAAAATAAAATAAAATAAAGGAATCGAATTAGTATATCATGTGTACGATGGGTAAGTAAATCCGTACCCAGACAATGAACATCGTAGTAGGTGGATACAGGGATACTGACTAGTAGGTGTCGAAAAAGTACACAAAGTCTTTTTACGTAATCGTAAATCTTTCGGCGCGAGTAATACTCGGCCACCGAAAAACTTCATCTTTCGAAACAAACTTTCTACGAAGGAAACATCTCCTCCGCGTCATTCTTAATCGAACTTCAAGGGGTAACGGTCAATATACCTACTAGAAGAAAATATAAGATAGATATTGATAACATAATGGCAAGTTTCTATTAAAACATCAAAAATAATCATCTGTTCGTTCTTTATCGTTGAAGTTGTCATAGTTCGCTCTCCTTTAGCTTCTTTTTCGCTCTTCTTGCATACTCGCTCAGTTTCCATTTAGGAAACTAAACTTTTCTTTCATTTATCTTTCCTACACCATCGGAACCAACAAATAATCCGTCCTTTTTTCTCGTTTCCACTGCGCTAGGGCTTTCCCCCTTTTTCGTCGTCACTTTTCCGCCTCACTTTTCTCTGGTTCATAGTAAAAACGCCGGCACGTGAGAATGCCGGTAAATTCACGACATTTCATCGGTACACCTCAATTTCATATGAATTCATTACTGAAACGCCAGTACGCCAAAATAGCGGTATACCATAAATTTGTAAAATATTCAAAAATTGGAGAATCAAAATGCCGGCACGTTATTTCACCAGCGTACCAAAACAGCGGTAATAATCGTAATTAACGAGGACGCCATTTTGTTGGCACGCCAAAACAATGTGGCTGCTGTACACGGATTTGCAAGCGCGCCAAAATGTCAGCCTCTCAAAAACCAAAAATAATTCTTTACGTTGTTTAGTTTTCAGTATATTGCGATACACCGATTCACATTGGATGTTTATTATTGGTTCACACCTTTTTACATCATTCATAATATTCATTTCCATCATTTTGTTTAATAACGCGTATTTCAATTAGGTTCTTAGTTATTCGTACGAAGTTTGGGAATAACAATGCAACAAAAAAGTTTAGGAAGCGCAAATACACTTCTGTACCAAATTTTAACCGAATAAGTTCGGTAGAAATCATAAAAATTCAAAAAATTCAACGTTTTGGAAAGCTGGTCTTCGGGTTGCTTTTTGATTTCGAGGGGTCGGCGTTTTGGCGCGCTCGTAATTTCGAGACTTCGCCGTCAGGAGCGCTATTCATCGATTGCTGTTTGTTCGACCCGTTTCTAATTCTGATTGGTCAAGATCGCAGACGCAGGTACGATGTAGATTTTTTCAGATTTCTATCCGCTGACCGTTGAAACAGAATTAAAGAAGAGCGCACCCCTACAGGGAAAAACAAGCGAAACTCTAAACTGTAATCCATTTAGCCGCGGAGCCGGATATTTCCATCATATGGTGTTTTAGTGGTGTCTGTAGACAGACCGAAGTTTGCTGCAGCTAGTCTATGCGCACAAACATTAACATTTTCTGCAGTACATAACGGTTTGTCTATGCGTAGATGCTGCGTTCAAGGCAGGGGACAGACTGATGTGACTTAAGATAAAGGGGGTATCCATTTTTCCATAAAAGTATATGTAGTGTGCTAAAAATCATCCCCACCTTCCGTGCTACATATATGTGTGATAAGAAAATAAGATAAACTACCTTCGATTCTGCACTAACAGTTATTATATTTTACTCGGAGCCGAAAGGTATATTTTGTGGCGGAATGTGTTCGTTCTTTTTATTTTTTCTGTCAATGTTTTTACATGTTTGATCCTCGACTGAACTACAGATAAGTATCGTATATATCGTTTTTTGTTTTAATAAACCGTCTTCTACCGCCGACTATCTTAATACCTTACCTACTTTTATTTCGACTCAATCTTAAAACATAAGATGGGTGAAAGGTGGTGAACCTTTTCACTCGGCCCTTAAGGCCTTCCCCCACTAAGAAATGTCTCTGCGTGGCATTTCGACCCATGCGACCAATGTCACACTGACTGCAGCAAACTCCCATTCGTCCATAGCTGCTGCACGGTCTGATAGCATTGTCGGTTTCGGTCTACGGAAAGAGCTGCTTCTAGCGGACGCGTGTCTTTCAAACAATGAATAGGGTGTACTGATCAGCACGCTTCTACAGCATATATCGTTAGTAAACCGTTTGCTGATTCTCCTTATCCTTCGCACCATCGGATGGGTATCTTGACTTGAAGTTGCTTGTGTCTATAGTACTCGCGTAAACAGTAAATCTCTATAAGCCAACACGCTTGTTATACACACACACACACACGATAGATGGCTAACAGCTACCTACCTACCCATTGTGTCATCCAGAATAGGTGGGTATGTTATACGAAAACGAAATTTTCCACAAAAGATGTACACATTACGCGCGTAGGTATATTTAGCAAGTACCAAAGTGCTTCAATGGTCGATCACCTTTACCTAAGATCGTGTTAAATTGCGTCAACTGTCGAGGCGAGTAAAATACGCGTGTATAGTGTGTACTGTATATAGTGGCCTGGCCGGCGGAAGGCGGACGGTGGTTACGACCGTGTAAGTACGAATATGCTGGCCTGGCTATACGATGTACTACGCATCCGCATCTCGCTGATCGTCGTACTCGGTCAATTTTTTTACTCGTACAAATCATTCCTAACGTAATGTTTTTGAAAAACGAGTTCTTTCGTATTTTTTTCTTTGAAATTTGATTCGACGAACGTCCGCGTCATCCCAAGTAAGAAGAACAGTACTTGTATGGTAGACGGACTTAGGCAGTGAGAAAATTATTTTCGACAGCTTTATTTTCAGTTAGACTGTCTTCATCTGCTTCTTTTTCTTCAATCTCTTCCGTTTTTCAGCGATCCGCTTGAAATTTCTCACCGAAATTTTCAATTATTGCTAGCTCGCGAGAGAACAGCGTGCCGTCAACATTTTCAACTCTATTTTTCCGTATCTTTTGGTTGGAGTTTAAAAATGCTACTACATATTGCACCGCAGGTAGCTGCTTAGCTGCTAAGTACATAGCTAAGTAGGTAAGTCCAAGTACACTAAAAGTAAAGGGTATTATTCAACAAATGCAACGACGCAACATAAACAGACTGATGAAGTGAAACGATGTTGTCGTAGCAGCATCGGATGTACCGTACTCGTAATACAGTGGCAGGTAATAATGATAAAAATTAATTGTTAGCAAGCTAACGTAGTACGTCCGTGTGTACCCGTACGAGTATGTACAGCACGCCATACGTACGCTTACCGCTGACATTATTATCGAAAAAATGACATAAAAAAACGCAACGTGGTCGAAATAATTAGATAGGCGCTTATCGTTATTACCATTATTAACGTAGGTAGGCAATATTATCATCCTGGCCGTATTATAAATAGGAAGTATCCGTGGCTGCGTAACGAAGTATGTCAAATCGTCGTAACTCGCGTAAGTACCTAAGTAAGTGTACGTAATCTCGAAAATACGAGTACAATGTACACGCGTACTGGTACTTCGGTCCAGCCTCCAGACACCTGACACCTGGTACTCCAGCTTATCTCATCGTAAAATTTCCCGCAACTGGCGCTCGATTCCTTCCGGCCGGCCGGCCAACGTTCGTATTAGTATTAACCGGTACACTTACTCAGTGTACCTACTTAGACGGCAGATAACTGACTGCAACTACGTGTAAAAAGGTAAACGAGGAAGGAAGCGAGCGGCTAACAGACTATATATGCTGGAGCAGGCAGACGGGACGTGGGCGCAGCCAAAGAACAACGACGGAGCAATTCGAAGAAAAAGGACGCCGACTACTTGGGAAATAGGAGAAGCCGGCCGACGTGCCAGGCTTGACAAAGCTAGGATTCGTAGGGTTACCATCACGTTCCGCAACGCGTCCAGTGCAGTTGCGAAGATTACCCAAGTTTTACATACACCGAACGTTATTTTAGAATCGTTTCGTTTTCAAACGTACGTCGCCGTGTCGTATGTCAACGACATGACATACGACACGGCGACGTACGTATGTATTACACGGGTCCGCTCTTATCTCGCTGATATATGCGCAATGCGTAACTACGTATACGTAACATACTCGTACGTATGGGTCTATGGTACCGTTCGTTGTACCTACTACCTTACAGCCTGCTATGAACTGCCCAAGTGTGCCTACTGCTTAAAAGACCGGCGACCTTACGACGAACTACATCTTCTTGTCGCCGGTCTCAAAAGATGTAAATTAATTATCAGCGGTAGACGACCGAACACGCGGAAAAAACGAAAAGCGTAACCGGTTTTAATGCAAAAATAGCCGGTTCCGTAGCTGCAAACGAATCCACACTCGTAAGTACCCTTGTCGTACACGACGTACACACACACACACACACATACACATACATACATACGCGTATACGTATCCATTCGAGGAATTAACTAGGGGTACCTATAAAATTATTCGGTTCAATGGCACGGCGGATGGCCGCTGCGTATTGCGTACGATGCGACGCGACGCACAAAAAAAAAAAACGAGATAAGCGCGTGTCGCCGAATGCGCACGCAATAAATTAGAGGAAGGCGCTGGAGGAGGGTACACTACGCTGTACGTAAGAAAGGTCGCATCACTCCAGTTTGCGGCGCTCTATTTGCGATTAACTGATTATCAGGCCGCGAGGGGAGAAAAATGTTTTGGCTTTTGCGCAACTCTAGTCTTGCCGCGTACGACTAGCGTACTGCGCACAGCGCAGCGTTACACATTACGCATACACGAGTATATCCGCTCACCAGTCACCACCCGCCTCCCTTTCCTTATTGCGTAATGCGTGGGACGTTGGATTGCGTGAAACTGCGCTTCGCTAACACTCGAAGACATTTGATAAGTGTGCTCGCGAGAATTACCGCGTCCCGCCTTAGCTAGCTAATAAGCGAGTAGTAGCTTGTAGCTACATAGTAGCTCAGGCTGGTAGCCCTTGCTGCAGCCGCGTTAATACGTTGTAAGTGCATTTGCAATTTCGCTGTTTACTCGCGGCAATTCGTGCGCGTGAACTCGTCCCACTCTACCTACTGCTGTTGGCCTAACATGGTTGTCGCGAGTAACTAGTGAGTAAGGATTTTGCTCTGCAAACTACCAGTACGAAGTACAAAGTTACAAACCTAATCTGTTCGGACGCAACGCAACACAGTGCAACACAATGTAACGAGTACGACAATACGTAAACATATCAACTCGTACGTACGAGCGTAATAATTTATTGTACTACGGTACTCGCAGTCGCCGAGACATGGCTGCGGATACTTGGAGAACAAGGTAGCTAGTTGCTGTAGCTACATATACAGTACATACTGGTACGTAGCGTGCAAACAGTGGAGTAGAGTACCAGTGGAGAACATTGACCTCGTCGCGTCGTCGTTTCTATCTTTGTTTTAAACTGAATTCTCAAACTAAGTATTATCGATAATTCGAGATCACGCTGAATGTTCCAGTCAAGAGCAAAGCGTGTACTCGGTATTAACGCGTACAACGTGTAAAACAAACACAGATCACCAAAAATGATTTCGTGATCTCAGAATAATGGTGTATATAAAAAAAATTTATCTCGATACGTATACGAGTCAGACTGTACTGTTTACATATTCGTACGCACGATACGATAGACCGATAGACCAATAGATAGCCGAATGCAACATACATATATATACACATGTATAAATATGCCGCACAACACGAACCTCGCAGGTACGTACTTTGGCGGCACCGCAGCACTTTCCCATCGCCGAGTAGCCGAGTTTTCACAATCAATCGAAATTGGAAAAACTAATCGACCTAAATGACGCGACTTGATGCCAAATACTCGATCAATAGTAACGATTTGAAGATAAGTTGAAGTTCTAGGTTACAGGTTACAGGTTAGGTAGTTAAATACTCGTCATACAGACTCGGTAGTTTATTAACCGCTGGTAATAAAATGATGAAAAACCGGCAAGAAAAAAAAACAGCTAAATGATGGAACGGGACTCGAACGTACGCGTAACGTAGGATATCTTCTAATTTATCACTGTCTCAACTTAAGGTGCTATACGCGTACGTACGCGATAGGTAGAGGTACACGTCTGTCTACATACATACACACACCATATTATATAGAATGGAAATATGGAAATATGGAAATACTTACTTAGCGCCGCGTATAAGAGGCGAGTAGTGTATGTACCTCTATCTATGCTTTCAATTTATGGGAGGAAAAAAAATGAAAGAAAAGAGGCGATAGATAAATTTGTTGGTCATTTATGATAACTATTCGGTAATCTTACCTTGAGCATGATGAAACTGTTCGGATGGCCAACGTTGCGTACCAATCGTTGATGCGTATATCTCGTGCACTTGTACTGACAGGAAAACCGGACAAGGTGTAGTAACCAAGTACTACGATATGCGCGTAGCACGATTATTTAAACGAGCCGGTGCGACGCGACGCGACAAGGGCTACTATAATTTGGACGCAGGGTCAGACTACGGACGACGTGATGCGAACTACTAGGTGCTAGTTGTTAGCGGCTGTCTACTGTTTGCTGACTTCTAACTGGCGATGGCGATGAAGATGACGATGCCGGGTGGGTCGCCGATCTATCTTCAAATATTGTAATAACGGTGGTCGCGATAATAATAACAACAACAACAACAACTTGGACGACGACAAGCCTCTACAGCGAATGTCTTTATACTCGTATTATCTATCGTAAAGCTGTGGAATGTCGAGCAGCCTAGCAACTGCAACAAAAAACGCCGAGTCGTTTGATTATCACTTCTGGGTTGTTGTCCAAGTACAGTACAGCGGTGTGGTGGGTTGCGGTGAGGTGATGCTTGGAATGGAGTGGAGTAGAGTGGGATGGAGTGGAGTGAAATGAAATGGAATGGAGTGAAGTGAAGTGGAGTGGAGTGGAGTGGAGTGAAGCGGAGACGATCCAGTTTTATAAGATCAAACAAATAAGTATACGTATATTCGTACGTAGCTGTACACCAAGAGTACATTACAGATTACATACGTACATATACAAGTAAGGTACCTAGCTACGCAGATACGAGTTACCCATACCTGAAGCTGCACCTATCTGTATTACCTAGGTACGTACGTGTATAGGTACATGCAACTATTCGTAAGCACCGACGAAGAAAGTGATAATCAATTACTCACCGAGCAATGTACGCCGGCGACGCGAAGTGAATTGCATAAACAAATAAGCATTTAGCGCCCGATGAGGCTATCAAGCGTAAAAACGTTCGAATCTGTTTCAAATTATCCGCAGCTGGTAATTCGGACGCGCGAACAGTATCTTCGTATCGTGGGTATATATATTACATAGCTAGAGATACTTCAATCAAAGGTTATCGCGTATGCCATCGAGCTAAGTCATCGAATACGCGTAGCAGGTATGCTCGTAATTTGACAAGTTGGAAATGATCAATACCAAATACGTAGGTCCCAGTGTCTGCAAATACATTCCGTATAGGTTATCTAGTCCACTCGGTGGAATAGGCCCGAGTGCTGGTAGATGGGTAGCTGGGTACGATAATAACGGTGGTAATGAGGTCTTCGCGATGCACTTTTTCACGTTTTCGCGTTTCTCATAAAATGTACTACGAATTCACTACCAGGGCAGTAGCAACGCTACATTAACGACGGTTGGAGAGGGGTGGGTGCTACTTCAAAACTGCTATAATTTAGGTAGTTCATTTGTCATCTATAGTGAAGTGTCAAGTAATGTAAAACAAGTAGGCCGTGTTTTAACTACCTACATTTATATGAAATTAAATTTGTAAAAATAGTAATCGCCAATTTCCCAACTTGCAATTTGAAAATTACTAAAATGAGTACCAAGTATCACTCGATAGGTGGGCATTTTCTCTTCCGCTTATCCTTCCCCCTACAATTGCTCCGGTTATATATATATATATTTGTACTTTACGTATACGCGTTACTCTTCGTATAATTTATGGTATGTTGGTGTAGGTAGTCTAGGTACTTAGGTACCTAAGTAGGTATTAGGTATCTTCTAGGTGTTGTGTTGTTCGTGATGATATATGTCGCCAATCGCTCCGCTCGAATAGAACACCCCAACGCCCGTTAAACTTGATATGTAACAAGATACCACGTACGTATATTTGTAATAAATCTTGCTCGCCGTCGTGGATCTGGATTCGGGAAATGTGAGAAAAGAGCAATGTACTGATTATCGCTACAAAAATAGATGCTTGCGATGGACAGCACTGAACACCACTCCACGAATCGGTTTGCTAAAACAACTATGCATACAATGTAGCAAGCTAGCTATTCTCGTGTAGATAGTAGTAGTATGTATTATACCTGATTCTGACTCACATTTATTTTCTTTGAATTTTCAACCATATTTATTATACTTTTATCTGTTCAATATCCAATAAAAACAATTTCAATTTCCTATCCATATTTATTATACTTTTATCTGTTCAATAACCAATAAAAAGTTTTACCTGTTCATTAACCATACAGAAATGGAGAATTAATATCGATGAAATTGATATTCAATTTTCTTAAAATTAAACTTGAAATTAGTAAAATCAATTTCATAATTTTCAACAAGCTTCATTCATAATCAGGATAAATTCATACACCAGATTGCTTCAATGAACTTCAACGAGTGCTTGAATTTTTGTAAAAAATAACTCAAAATTAATACATTTTCGTCAACAAACAGTTGTAGAGGTATGGTAAAATATCTAGGATTTTAACTGGTCAACGTCTTGGTCGACGCCTATTTTAATGAAAAAATGACAGGTTGACGAGGTGTTGGATTGCAATCTGATGTGAACACAAAAATAACTTTACACAATCAAACATCTAATCAACTTTATATTTCGACATCCAGATAGGTTATATTAAAGATTACAATATGTCCATAGAATTACTAGATGGAAATGTATCAGTGTTACCATTACGGAGAATTCCATTAGAGTATTCAGTGACGACATCTCACACTGAAAATCGAAAAACAATATTAGTTGTTGTGAAGTCAAAAAGGAAATGAAATACATTCTATTCTAAGTTGAAGATTCTATTTCTAAGAAACATGTAAGGTTTTTTGGCAAGAGGCTTAGTCATGATATCAGCAAGGTTATTTCCGGATTGAATCCATTTTACATCTATCCAGTTCTTTTTCACGCAGAATTTCACATAGTCTCTGTGAGTTTCAGCCATATGTTTTCTACTGCTTCTATTTTCTTTTATATTCTTCAATTTTTTCTCAATATGTTCTACTTCTTCATCAAAATTACCTTCCATTTTTGTATAATCTTTAGCTGATCTATCATCACACCATAGGGTAATTGGGTAAAATGTCTCACCTAAAATGTACCTGATGCCTTTGTCTATCAATATCACCTCTTGAGATGCCTCACTCGTAGCTAGATATTCAGCTTGGCAGGTCGATAAGATCACATATGACTGTTTTTGACTTCGCCATGCTATTGTGTCATCATACATTCGTATAATGTAACCACTCGTTGTTTCTGAGTTGTCACAATCTGTAAAGCTCGCATCTGATAATGCTTCTAATGCAGAGGCATATTTAGGTTTTTTGCGCCCTTAGGCAATCAAATTTGACACCGCCCCCTCCTAAATTTTTTCTCCGATAAAATTAATAAAACACCGGCGGGCGGTTGAACTAAATTCGCCCTCGTGATTGTTGTTGTTTGTTGATGGTTATCATTATTATTTTGGTTTTGACTTGTTTGAAAATTTTCCGATCTCGTGTACCTCTCCGATGACATTACACATTTTATCCTCAAACTGTTTCAACTGCTTCCTTTGAGTTTGATTCAAAGTAGTACCATTGCAATATTATTGACGTTTATAAAATATTTCTCCGCTTCCTTCAGTACATCATCTATTTTTGGTTTATCTGCTAAGTGTGAAAAAAACCATTTCCACTTTTCTTCACGCCACCTTATTCTCTGAGCCCTCGGATCACGCAGAAAATTAGAGAAAAAGGGATGAGGATTATTGTTGTTATATTCACTATCGTAATATGCTTCGACGTCGTTGATGACACCTCTTGAACTTACTTTCCACTGCACCCATTCAAGGTCTTCAATTCGTTTGCCTTTTGCAGCCTAGAAAAACAACATTTACAAGGATGAAAAATATACAACAGCGCTGTTGATTGATGTGGCTGAAGGAATAATAGCAACTGTACTCGGGAATCATCAAATTTCAAAGAGTGAGATCACATGAGGTTTCAACTAAATTTAGGAGCGCTAACCTCGGCTTGAAGTCGAATATTTTTGACAATATATGAACAAGCGCTCTAGCTAGAGCGTTCGATAACACTTAACTGTGTAAACATTCATTGAAACGAAGAAAACACCATATGAAACAGAACGAAGTTCATATGTATTTTGAGTGAAAAATCACTACTTACCAACTGTGATTTCAGAGCCCCAATGATAATGCAAGCTTCCGTAAGACTTTCCGTAATTTTATTCATTCAATATACTCACACATTTTAAAAGAATTGTGCTGATGAAATAAACACATGGAATTTTAATATCAGATCTCTCTATTTCCATGAGTAATTTTATCCAAGTTTTCGTTATAGGTAAGTGAGTTTTATAAGATTGTAATAATGAAATAGTTTTATTATACACATTGACCACAGAAGAATCACCAAATTTTTTACTTCTGATACAACATACGTAAATACCTTTAGAATTTTCATCTTTTGCAATTTTTAACAATGAAACAACCTCAATCTTTTTTCTTGTAGGAGAGTTCAGATATTCAAAATTATCAACATTGAACGTATTATTGTTTTTCAACCATTCTAGTCGATATACAAATTCTTGTTCAGAAAATGTCACATTACAAAACAACGAAATTTCATCTTCACCAATTCTATGCTCTGTTCTCATGAATAAATCATATTCTTGTTTAGATAAACCGAAAAGAAGAAGTAACAAATTTATTTTTAAAATCCACATCATTTATAAAGAAAAAATTTTAATATTTATTGTTGACTCTTTTATTACTTCAGACTGTTTAGAACAATCAATAACAATAACTGGATATTTATTTATAAAATCATTATAATCGATTAATGGTTGTCTCTCTTTACCGTAATAAGAATATTTGAAATTTTTAAACATTTGATAAAGCTGAGTGCATTTATTCTCAGCGAGTGAAATATTTCATCTGTTATTTGGATAATATATGTTATTGTTGAGATGAACTTGAACATTTTCAAGATTACAAAGATCAAATTGTCCATTATCAACCGTGACTTTATCGTTTCTATTTTTTTGAAATCCAATAATGACATAACGTGGTTTGATCTTTCAAGCATCCGAATGCAGCGTGACCAGCTAGTAGTGAGATTGGATCTAGCAAGTGGTACACAGTACCTCTAGATACATGTGCAAAGATAGCACAAAACTGAAATCCTACTAGAGCAGGGCCAAAAATTCAAAAAGAATCCCTAACTTAAATTACATCCCACTTTGACAAAACACCCGGATTGGACCTAGATTAAGTTAATTAATAAGTTTGTTAGTCGAAGAAAGAATATTTTGTTTTGTAAGTAATTTGGAATAGGAAGTTACGCTTGAGTTTTAGTTTAAATTAAGTTTATAATAGGATTATATACAGAAGTGGCTGAGAAGCATAAATCCCTGATAAAATATAATGTAAGTTAGGTGCGGGGATAATGTGGAGCTAAAAAAAAATTTTTAAAAAGTACTAATCACATAATGTTAAGGAATGAACGTGCAACAGTTTAATAGCTATTGGAGTGAAGTTGAGTGCTGATCACACTGTATCGAGTAATAATTTCTAATATATGATGTAATCATTAATAACTATCGCTTTGATTTTTATACAACCGTTGGACATTTATGCTTCAACATACAATACATCTGTTCATAAATTTTTTGTAACTGTTCATAAATTAATTAGTTGTCGCTTTTTTGCCCAATATTTAGGAACGATTCTCCAAAATGTTTGCAGGTAGGTAGGTAGGTAGCTATTCTAGCTATAGGTACGTTCACCGTTAAAAAATGTTAAAGTATTGTTAGAATTTCACGACTAAAATTTACACCAAGAAAACGATCCACATTTGCATGTCGTATGTGTTATATCTGTTTACATATACATGTGTACGTGTCAAAGTGTCCATCTTCAAATATATAGCTGTGTAGTGGTAGAATGTAGATGTAGATGTCGTATGTCGTAACACCTATAATGCGTACATACGTACACGTAGCCATTTTAACGCCTCGTCGCTAATTGCAAACTATCCATCTGCCCTAGTCCTAATCTAATCACTCGTACATTAGGTATCATCTACCTTGTGAATTGTGTACTTGTACTATTACGCGTACACTGGTATTTGTATAATTAAAGACTCGACTCGAATGCGCCTTAATTTGTATAACGGCTTGGACTTGGGAGGTAAACACCTATAGGGTACTCTACTGCATTCACTATTTAGTGTTCACACATCAACTCGTACTGCGGGACGCATTCGTGTAAGTGTCCGCCGTAAGGTACGCAACATACAGTACTCGCAAACAACGTGTATATACACGTTGTTTGCGAGTACTTTTTTAGCACGCACGATATCGATTCGACGATCGCGATCCGTTCAAAATTTGTAGGTAATTTATCCGTTTTTGTTTGTTATCTTTTAATTGCGACCAATTACCGAACGTCTATCGAATTCGCTCTCAGGCTCGGAAACGGAACGTTTAATTTCATCTTCTTTGTTGCGCGATCACGATTAATTAGCGAAATACGCGCGCGACAAAGCGCTCGTAAATTACAAACGCGCGCGGTACGAAATGTCGCGTTCGTCGGTCGTCGCCGTTGCTACCGGCTCACCGCTGCTATTCGAATTGAGAACAACAAACGACAATCACAACCACATACAACCACATACAACCGTGCTACATCGCTAATGCTTCAAGGAAGTTGTTTGCCATACGTACATACATAGGTAGTTAGGTAGGTACGTCGGTAGGTATTAGGTAAAGGTATAGTAAAGGTAAAGGTACCTTCGCCTAAAGTCGGAGTGGCGCGGCGCGGCGTGGCGTAGCGTCTCGTCGTGCCGATTGCCGCGCTGTTGCAAGCTGTGAACAACTCGTCACCCGAAGAGCACCTAAACTGGGATACACTAGAAAATCTGCGATAGTCACGATCGCAGCTAAAGCACTATACTGCGCTGCTGTGCCTCTCCTCAACGTTACTCTGAAAATGCGCGTAGGTACAGACTTATACCTATAATCAACATTAGCTAAAATGACTGGTTACTCAGCAGATAGCGGGGCTGGTCTATATCGCATATCGCACATCGGATTTGTGTAGTGGCTAGTCGGTCATTACGGGGTGTAGATAAAGGCAGAACAACACGCGGCTCTGGCCTTTGCCCTTGGCCTAGGTCTAACACTGATATATTGATATCGGATATCGAACATCGAACATCGAATATTGGTCTTTGGACCACGGACGATTGGACGTAAATGTGCGCATGGTACATGTACGGTTCGCGACTAAATGTAAATCGAACATTCGATGTGACCTTTTTTTGTATACGCGAGCAAATCTACAATCTAAATATTTTCCGCAGATGCGGTCGTTCGTACCTTGTTCCCGAATAGGCCACTTACCTACTGGTATTCTCTCGTGCAATAATGCAAATTAATTCGACTCGACTCGAAATATAGAGTTGAATACACTTGGTCGCGGTCGGTTCGTTGCCGGTCTTTCGTTCAATCGTGGCAGCGATTTTACGTCCGCTTTCAAACCCGTCCAACTCGCATCGGAAAATACGCCAGCTCCATTACGACGCACTTTTCACGTATTTATCTACTGCATTTGATTTTGGTATTTATATATTCCGTATCTTGTTCTAGGCCATCGTCATCGCCATTGCTACTATCCGAGTACCTACTTGTAAGTCGACGACTCGCAAATGCGGAATGAAGTGAAGTGAAGTGTTTACTGTACGCCTACGAACGCTGGCAGTAGCAGTTTTCGACTACGCATAGATTCGTCTTTCAGCTACGAAGCGCTCTCGAAGTACAAACAGCGAGTTTCGTCGAATAGAAAACAAATTTCGAAATTTATTCGAACCGATAAGTAAGCCCTTTTACGAGATATAACGATTTCTTCGAAACTAAAAGCTCCATTCCTCTTCTACTTTGGCTACTAACTGGTTTTAATGCGGAACTTCGCGTTTCGCGTTTCGTGTTTTTTTTTTTTTTTTTTTTTTTTTGTCAAAAGCGGAGTTTT